>JAQMRL010000001.1:0-225000 GCA_035578175.1 Catonia carolina
CCATATTTCTCGTAATTGGGACGTTCCGCTTCGAAAAAAGAATTTTCCATTATTTTCTCGGTATAATCCTCATAGTGTGGTATGACGCATTTTTCCACTGATGTGTTATACAAAGTAGTCATCATTTTTTTTATCGAATTTGTTGCTGATATTTATTTATAATTACAATAAAACAATTATGTATTTATTTACTATTTTCAAGAACATTTTTGTATTTTACTGATCATATTATTATTATTATTAATAATAATGTTTCCGAGCAAAGGAGAGCCAACAATCACAGTCATAGCTTTTTGTGATTAATCGGACAATATCGATATATTCGTTCCTAGACTGGTCACAAATGACGGGCTGTAGTTTAACGGATTCTTTTGGATTTTTGGATCACTGAGTCTAACCATTCCCGCTCTCTCACCTTCGACTAGCTGCTCCTGCTCGGGAAGCGGTCTGGGAACAATGTCACACTTCCAGCCGGTTTTGGGGAGCATCCAGATGTTTTTCAAATCCATTTTATGCCCTTTGAATATCAACGGATCGCCTTCACAGATATTCCTTGTCGCCACCACGCCAAGCGGTGTAAGAACGCAGTTGGCAGAATTTTCACATATCACCTCGTCGCCGTTGGACAGTATGTTTGGGTAGCTGTTGATTATTATCTTTTTCCAATATTGTTGCGCTTCTATGTCGTACCATATGTCTAACCCGTTGTGTTGGAACGGTGTACCTTTCAAAATATTATATTCCTCTCTGATCTGGCCCATATATTCTGTTTCCATCGCGTGCAAGATATTGTGGTTTAAATCGTTGTTTGTGCTGCAAACGTTATGGTTTTTCACGTCGGCCATCACAACAACATTGTTGCAGATTTTTTGTTCAGCCATTGTCAAGCCATTGTTGCCGCCGTCTAAAGACCAATTGTCCAATCCTTCAACCTTTGGGATTGACACACACATTGTATCAGTTATCGGAGGACAGATGCTTTCACGCGTGCCCGGTGGATATTGAAGCAATCTCTTCGGCGGCGTGCTGATCAATGACAAAGCGGAGAACGACTGTACGTACAAGAGATTCATTGCGAACAGCATATAATCCTGATCTATAATACTTGTCTCCTGCGGTGTCACACACCTAAACGCTTTTATTCTGTTATATAGAGTCGGATTAAGATATACATAGCGCGAATTTTCGTTCGCAACAATGCTAGCCGTATTCGCATCGTTCGGTATTTTCATGTGGTTGTAGTGAGTTTTACTCTCTTCTTCTTTTTTCTCCATACTGGGAAGTATAGAGGCTGGATTGTCAGCGGTCGGAGCGGCGGCCTCTTTAATAAATATTTTGAACACGTCGTCTTCTCTTTCCCCTTGGGCGATCTTGGCCGATTCGATGGCCAACAACGACCAGACTATCTCACCTCTCGGAATTATGAGACATCCTTTCTTGAATACTAAATTCGAGGGACATTTTTGAATTAGGGGTTCTTTTTCAAGCAATTTATATGCCGGGGAGGCGATCAGAAAACTTACCAAAGCGTCTTTGCCCGTAAAACACGACAACGAATTGAAAAGATTCTTTATGTATTTTTCTTGCGAAAGCAATCCGTAGTATACGAACTGATCCGGTCGACAAAGGCCGGATATGGCCCCGGATAGTGAATCTCCATATTTGTCGTAGTTGCCGCGCTCCTCTTCAAAGATTTTATTTTCGGGAAGCTTCACGCCTTCGACGTAGTTATTGTAATGAGGAATCACGCAACTCTTAACAGATGTGGTATACAAACCGGTTGTCATTTTTTTTAATAAAAAAATGAAACGATCGAAGAGTAGTACGAAAAAAAATTACAGCGTCTGTACATGTATCGCCACCGATCCCAATTGTCCAAAACACAAAACGATGATTCGGTATGAAAGAAAGCCGGGATCAAAGAAACCTAACGCTCAATTTATTAGCAAAAGAAAAGTCGTAAGACGCCGTCGCCGCTCTCGATCCCGATCTCCTGCTACGAAAAGGCGCTCACGGTCACCCGCTACTCGACCTAGATCCAGGTCTCGCTCTCGTTCTAGAACCCGTAAAAATGTAGTGAAAGTGAAAAAACAATAGTGATTAATGATAATAAAAAATGTGCATATATTGTAATAGTGATGAAGTTAGGTTCGAGAACTTCTCCGACAACCACCCGTGTATGTATATTCCGTTCGTCATCGATCTGTTTCTGCGGCTCACACTCTCACCGGTGTTATTTACGGACGAATTGGCAGAGCGAAACCGACGGGACCTGATGCCGCAGGTGATACTGAACATTACGAAAACGTTTATCGATCTATGTCTCGACATCAATGTGACGCTTAACGCAGATACTCTTGCCGAGGGGTTGCGGGCGGCTAAAGATTTCGAGGATTCCAAAAAAACTGATATCAATGAAATTAAGAGATTTTTCGATATCGAAACCTACATGATGTCACCTACATCGTATCGCGATGCTATGAAAAAGATAATAGATGTCCAGAACGTTTCGGATTTGATACCGTGTAAAGAATATATCGCCCTGGAACGAGTCCCGGCCGGCCAGAATCTTTGGGGGCCCGCATACTGGAAAGTCGTCCACATGACCGCTCTGAAACTGGACAACGCGACATCACCGTCAATCGACTATGTAGATTCTATGGCGTCTCTTTTTGCGGTATTCGACATGCTACTACCCTGTAGCGTATGTGCCTATCATTATAAGCTTCCGGAAGATGAAGATGATGGTTTTAATTATTCCGTTTACAGATCAACAACCCTTTCTCGTCCGTTTCCCATCACGATTCCAACGACTTTTCTCCTGAACTTTCATAGAAAAACCACATTTGAAATGACGTCGTTGCTTCACAAATCTTGTAAACCACTCGGTTACAGAGACAAAGAAAATTATATTGATGAGTATAAAAAATTTTTAAATACTACTGACAAGTTGAAAAAAAACAGAGGAAGAAAAACAACTACAAAAACCGTAGACCGATCGATCGCAGTTTGATTCGATATTATTATAGATTTAGTCCCGCCCAGAAATGACCGATAGCGAGTGTATTTATTCCATCAAAACAAACAATTCGTCGCGGACAGATATTGGTTAGCGGAGACCGGAGTTCCCGTTTGAAATGTTTAAAATCTGGAACGTTTTCTTCTTTGGTGTTGTCTCGATGTAATAATTTCCACTCCAGTCAAAATCAATAAATTTTATTCAATAAAATTTATTTCTGCGAAAAGATATACAAAACAAATAAATAACATTACTTTTCATTTTTTTTAAATTGCAAATTTAATTGTTCGAAAAAACACCTGCATAGAAGGCCTATTCGCAAGTATGAATAGATTATGTGTTTTTTTGTATTTCATATTGTAGTAAGGTACTTATATTTAGTTTGCAGTTATATCATAAGGGATATTTGTAACTTATACATACAAAACAAATTAACAGTTACTGAAAACAATAAGGAACATGTGAGAACTGAGTTTGTGATTCATAAAACACTTAATAAAAAAATAAAAACCCAAATCAATCATATTCAAAAAATAAATAAATAAATGAAAATTTTATAACAATAAATAAATAAAGCCTATATCTGACCTTTAAGCCTATCTATTCAGATAGGAACACATCTTTGCATTCGTCTTTGAATTTCCTTGATCGCCAGGCGTTCTTAGCAGATCGACACCGTTTACAGTTGACAAATTGAAATACGTCCCGTAGTCTTTCATACGCTTATACAAGTCGTCGACCCAATTTTATACACAAATTTTCATTTTAAAAGATATATAGTTATATATTTTAGTTTCTCTAAGTGTTTTATGTGTAATTACAATTATCCTTTCCGTTTCGTTCTTAAAAAATAGTTTAAATTATTTTATTTCTTTACAACTAAATTTCGTATATAATAATTTTGTCATATTTCAATCCAGTTTTTAGAGTGGAGAGTTTTTCTATAAATTCTGAATCTCTCGCAACAGAAAAATATAAGTAAATATGACCGTATACACTGATTCTAATGTTATTCGTAGCTTCACACAGCGGGATATCACTAAATTCAACGGGTTATCAGTGGTAGCAAGTGTTTGTGGTATGCATTGAACAATATAATAAATAAAAATAAAAATGCACTACACACTTATAGGATGTACGATAATCTCTGTAATTTTGGCAATTATTGAAACCGTTTCATTATGGGTGCAGCGCCGTTTGAATGCTACTGTGATGGTATAAAAAATGGAGAACTGCTACGGCATTTTAGTGATTGCAGCTTCGTTTCTCGTATTGATGGTGATAAAGATAATGGAAATATATCTTATGTATACTTATTACAACTACATGAAGTCAAAGACTCGCAATCTGTAGTACTGAATTATAAAAATGATTATAGACTGTAAACGTGTCTGGGTTCTGGCGGGTCTCACGGTTGTCGCAGTTATCATATACTGTATCGGCGTTTATGGACGCGGTATCCAAATTCTTCTTGCAATGATAACTGTTTATAAACAAACAATGGGAAGTAAAGCATTTGAAATGTTTAGAGATTAAAAAGAACTTATAAAAAAATGGATGAAAATATGAAGATTATTATGGCTGTTGTAATTACAGCAGTTTTATGCGGTGGAGCGTGGTGGTGGTACAAGAAAACTTACTGCGCCTGAGTCATAGAGTCAGTCTATTAAAAAATGGAAGAAAATATGAAAATAGGAATATCGGTTGCGATAACTGTTGTAATTATAGGTATCGCCTTTCTTGTGTGGAAGTATTACCTAGAAAAGTGTAAAGCAAAAACAACAACATAAAACGCAACTCGAAATTGAAAAGCTCTAGTCGATTGTCAACGCAGTTATTATTAATATTTTAAAAAAATAGAATGGAAGAAGGAACGAAAATTATTTTCGCAGTGCTCATAACAGTTGTATTATTCTTACTCTTAGGAGTCGCTTGGTATATGTTCGGATATTGTAAAAAATCAACAACAGACAATAAAAAATCAACAACAGACAATAAATCATCTACAACAGACGATAAAAAATCTACGACAGACAATAAATCCACAACAGACGATAAAAAATCTACGACAGACAATAAATCATCTACAACAGACAGTAATTTCTTCTAAACATCCTACCAAATAACAAAACAGTAAAACTGGTGGAAATATATAATTAATAAAAAAAATCGCATAATAAAAAGAAAAAAAATATATATATAGCTAATGATGACAACAATAGAACAAACAACACAAAATAATTGATACTAATACGTTACAATTTTAATCGACCCATTCTCTACATCATTTCACCGTTTGGTGTGTGATTGTATATTGTGTTCGTCATTTGGTTCGGTTTCATATACAATACTGTTGTAGAACAGTCGGATATTAAAGAAAAATAAAAAAAATCATATACAATAAAGATAGAAAACGTACTAGTTTTTCTAGTGTATCGACAACACCACAGCCGCCGTCTTGCAGGTAGACGTTCATTTTGCGCAGTTTGTGGACGATAGTGAAATCAGTTAAATCGCTATATAAGAAAGGTTCCCCAGTCACATACAGTTTGAAATCGTTCTGTACGAGTAAGAGCGTTTGTTTATAACGCCGGTCGCGGTTTTCCTAAAAATGAGTTCTAAACGCCGACAGGAGTGGAAATATGTCGTCAAAATACAATATCCATCGGTTATGTTGTCTTTTGTCAGTCCAAACATTGTGTGTCCGTACGGTCGTTCGCATGGAATTTATATTTTGTTCTCTGATCCTGATGCGATTATACATGTCTCCAAAAATATCGGTCTTAAGGATATATTTTTCCAACAGACCGACGTAGTTGAAAATTTTTTTCACATATTCAATTCTATCAATCGGAATTCCATATTCTGTTATATGGTCATAAAATTCAAAAGAATTCTTTTTCTGCCTACGATTTGTTTGGACGCTTGTCGAATGAACGAATGCATATTTTATCTCTCCAACCGACCCAAAAAAAAACAATAGGTAGACTGTATCGATAGACACACACGACGTTGAAAGACGATATATTGGCGTATTCATATTATGGTATGTATTTCGCTGAAATGGAGCAATCCTTATCTGTCGTGTTGGTCTAGATATTTTTTTAGTAACGTTGTTATAAGTTTTCGAGAGTATGTGACGAAACGTTGTTGAATTGCTTTTTCATCATAACGATCTTCAACGATTTTGAATAAATCCCAAAGAAAACAATCCGAAAATTTTCGAAACGTACCTGTTTCATTTTTTTCTGGAGAACTTTCAGTTATTTGGTTTTTTTAATACGTGATCGTGAATGTAGGGCGCGTAGAATAATTGTTTGGTTCGCCGTCAATATACACGAAACCTCTTTTCAACCATTTCGTCACAAAGAACGTTGACATTATAATAAAAATAGGAATGAGTAATACATCTTATTTTTACTACTGTAGTTTTTGCGGCCTGTATTTTCACGGCCTAAACCGACTTAATACGTGTCCGATGTGCGGTACGCAAAACAACTATACGAGAATTTTTAACACGTCCGATTCCAAAACCAATCTGGTAGTAGGAAATAGAATATCCTGTGTTGTTGATCGAGGTGATTCCGTAGTTTTCTACACCATCAGCACCACCACCGATCAGATCAATCCGATGGTTGTTGAATGCTGATCGAGAATGAATTGGTTCCCTGTAAGGCGGGCATATTGAAAAAATTTCTCGTTCGTGAATATACGAGATGGTCTACACCAATTTTTGTTTTTTTCATCTTCCTATGCACGTCTTCGTAGACAAATGATTTGAGTATTTCGTTATTTTCGGGCTTGGCATTCCGCGATATTGGATTGAATTCAGCCTCGTGGACCGTCATTAGAGTGACAAGAAGCAAAGTGAGATTATACGAGCCGAAAATCTCTAAACGTTCCAACAGATTTGACATGTTTATCACTCCACACATACCTCCCATAACGCGATTGAAGTTGAATATATCTGTACACCATTCAATAATACTGTTTGGCTTCTCTCGCTGCCAATATATCAACCAATCCAGTTTTAGTGTTTGTGTTCTTTTATACGGCAGAATAACAGGTTGCTGTTCGTCGTCGAATTTCACCAGTGTCAAAGCCTTAGGGCGTTTTAGGTCGAGAAAGTCCTGTATATCCATGAAAATATTCATATCCCTGTCAGTCTCTTTCGTGAGAATGCTGTTATATTTATAATTTAGACTGGCTTGTGTTGCATTGCGTTGGATTTGCTTGAATATGCTGATTCCGACATTAGAACCTTCACTGATACAATTCATATAAGGAATCAAATTTTCCATCTCACACTCGATCATTTTCTCGAAATCTTTAGCACCGAATACACGCTTGCCATAATCATACAACGTTTGAAGGGTCATGTTGTCCGATGTAATTAACAACCTCAATAGTGTCTCCAATAAGCCTGCGTAGATATACGTGGTCCGAGTGTTCCCGTTGGCGTCGTAGAATGTGTGTTTGAGGCAGCGATAGAGTCCAACCAGTATATATATTCAGACACCAAAAAGGGGTGCGGGCGAGGTGTTTTTTTTTGTTTTTCAAATTATATCCTGTATTTTTCAATTGTATATCACTGGCCGCATGTGGTGATGTTTCTATACGATGTCTAATACAAAAATTCGACAAAATAGTGCCGAATAAGTACGTAATATATGCATCATCAGACAACACGTAACCTCCTTCCAGTTCACGTAATATATTTTTATCGTTGAAATTTACGATACGGTTATATGTAAAAATGATATACTGATTTGGTATTATCGGCGGAAATACAAGCAGGTCGTATCGCAGAATGTTTTGTAAATTATCAGCGTACAAATGAATCTCCTGCGTTGAGTCCCATTGGAAAGAATGCATTCTTTCGAAGTTCAAAAGATATTGGCTCTATAAACGTCCAACCCGAGCCTTTAAAATCAGATTCGTCCTTTTCTGTGATTAGTTTGTTAAAATTTCTGTCGAGAAAATCGTCTGAATCGCTCCCGCTGAAATATGTCTCATTTTTGGTCTTAAACCTTCTGGCTTCAAATTCACCGTTTTTGAAAAATCTACAGTCGAGTACCATATTGATTTTGAAACAGGGATATGCTCCGGTTAGTTTGTCTTTGACAAAAGGTTTTATCCATTCCAAGTAGGATGTCAAATTTATAATTTTCAATGGATTATAAATGATGAACGTCTCCAACCGATTCTTTGCCACCGATTCGACCAATATCATCCCTGACAAAACCGTATCCAATTTGTGGTCGTTATTGAAATGATAATCGCGCTCATTCTGGTGGTAAAACAGGCCACATACTTCACACAGTATCATTTTATATTGTCACAATTCTTACAGACAACACTCACCGCTGTCAACTCATCCAGACTTCTTACACCTCCTCTCGATTCCACAACCGAGAGGCTTGAATTACACCTACTACAAGTAAACCGCTGCTCAACTCTCTTTTTAATCAGTGTTCTTTGTACGATGTATTTTTCAAAATTTTTAATAACCTCAGTAGCGTTTATGCGATCAACTCCGTCAATATCTCTATTCTTTTCAATATCATTCTTTATGATTACTACCTTATGCGTTTCATATACAGCGGGACTCGTTGTTTGTACAAGCCCATCCATTTCCGGGTACAGATATATGATTGCTTTTGGGTATTTCAACAGAAGCAACAGTGCAAGAGAAGCTGTCACTTGTTGAGCGTCACTGATCAGAAGATGACTGACGTCGGGTTGACGCCTGGATTTCGCCAGAATAAATTTCTGTAGATATTGGTCGTCAAATCTAATTGTGGTATTTCGTAAATCGTACGATATCGCCAATTCGGTTTCGTCTAGATATTCGGAAATATTTTTGCGTTCCTCAGGCGGCGACTTTGTGAACACAGTAATAATTCTGTCGCTGCGTGGTGATAAACCCTCTTCTTGTGCTCCATCACCGTCCATGTTTGTATTGAAAGTATTGGTTCAATATTTTAACTTTAAATTTTTATAGACTTTACAAAGCCGGCTGAAATCAAAACTGGTCGAAGGATGGTTTTCGCTGAGATATTCTTGCGCGCAATAATACGATATAATCTCCATCACAGAAAAAGTTTTTAATTGTATCAGTTTTACAACTTGGTCGTTGTCTATACCGGTGACGCGTAACCGAGATTTGATCGGTAACTTGGTCCAGCATTTGTAAAGCGATTTCGATGTCACATCGCGGACGTTATTCTCCTCAAGAAACCTCTTTATGGCCTCTATCTGGTTCTTGGTGGCGCTGATTATTGGACATTCGTAATCACAACCACAGAAAAACAGAATGAAAAATATCAATATATCGTAGTTTGGTATCATTTCGTTTAGACGTTTTGTTGTCAAATAGTGTATACCTTTCTCAGGGATATCCAGTAAAATCGTTAAGTTTTCAAATTCACGTAGTCGCACTAAGGAAATAAATATATCCGAATCATTGTTCAATATAACCACGCGTGAACCCTTGTCAAGCTTTGTACATCTCTTTACAATTTTAATATCCGACTCACCGGGTTCCTGGCAGTATGAAAGTTCCGTTAGACAAACCATAGAAGTATACTCGTCGGATGACTGGAGAAGTTGGAATATGTGACCGCCGAATGATTTGATAAAATCGGCTCTTTCGTTGCGGCTCAGAACGCCAAAACCAACCTTCTCCGAGCAATCTCTTTTCATTTGAGTATAATGCTTGTGATTCGAGATCGCGGGTCCATCAAAACAAATATAAGCGCAGCGGATTGGTGTTTCGTTTGTGAGTAAGTATATTACTTTCATGAAAGATATCAGATGGTCTAAAAACAGCTGTGTAATAAGGTCTTCGTTTTGTAAGATATCGACGAAACCATAAGCGACTTTATAGAGCAACATATGACCATCAATGATAACCCACTCCAATTGGGGTATATCGTTAAATGGGGTATTTGATGGATCATCCATGGGACGAATAACCGTGTTAAAGCAGTAACGCAGCGAGTTTCGTATTCCCATATCTAGCAGTTTAAATAATAACTGGACGCTTAGCAGCATATTCCCGGAATTTATAGCATATTGACAAAAAATGAAAACTAATTTCCTCGGTCTCTCTTACGACTCGCCGCTCGCCGCCGAATCTCCTATAACAGCGTTCATAATGATATTTGTGTATCTGATACTCGGGTATCTGGGGTCGAGGCTGACCGAATATCTGGACGGAGTCCTTAAGACGACTCCAACCAAATCATCCATGGAAAAGCAGTCACCATCACCTCCACAAAGTGAGACGAAACCCGCTAAGTATGTAAAAAAAAATGACTTCAATATGTTATCAGCATATCGAAGCCGTTAAGAAACACGAATGTATCAAAAATCTTATTTCATCGATTAAAGGGGACGATAGGCAGAGAAAGTTTTTTGAAAAAACCTGTTTGGATTACCTGAATTTCGATTTCTTTATAAATTTTATTCTGATACTATTTGTCAAATACGGAAATCGAGACCAGGAATGGATACAATCCATCTACGAACTTACAAACGATTTCGATTACAGCATGTTATCCGACCATATATCAATCGAAAAATACAACATAGAACGGATCGTAAAAGCGATCAGAACTTGTATACGACACATAATGATACACGATAAAGAGGAAATGACCGGTATTTCGTCACTAGAAGTAAACGAAATGTTCTCATACCTCTTCACCGTATACAACTCGATATTTGAAATCGAGCAGTAATAAAAATAAAGTTGATGATGATGGAGGACGAGAAGAATCGCAATGAGGTGAAAATGATGAGTGGGGTGGAATTACTATACAGCAGTAAATTTAACAGGAATCATACAGTTATAGACAGATTATCTTTATTCAACAAAAATATTGCAATGTTAAGTCATGAAGAGATTAAAAAATACAAATATTATTTTTACTTTTTCGATAACGATAAACTATTCGAAATAAGATACTGGTAAAATTAAAAGTACAAGAATTTAGGCAGCTTCGTCAGCCCAGGTGATATTTTCAACATACGAAGAGAGTGGCGTTTTAAAGTGTGACTCCACAATATGGCACCATATTCTGATGCAGTCAGCGTTCTCCTGTTCGTTTTCCGTTAACACCACACCGACCAATTTAATAGTGATGAATCCATCCAATTGGGTGGTAACCAGATTGTAAATGTTCTTACTGGGCTCAACACTTAGCGACTGTGGGCTGCTCAACGGCTTGCAAAGCTTGTATCTTCCATTTTCCTTTTCCATTTTCAGCGCTTCATAGTCATCAGAGCCGTGGACAAAATTCTTCAACAGACACACTCGGGCGGAACTTTTGGAAGACGGTTTAGTAAACTCCAGCTGTAACATATTAGCCGCATCCGCACACTGTTTATGAGCCATACAGCATGATATGTTGGCGAACCGCAACTTGACCTCGCAATTTTCCCGAAAAGAGTCGATACCGGTCGCTTCTTTCAGTGCGACGGTAATGTGGTCGCGCAGTGCGTTTTCTACGTCCTCGCTGGCTATCTTACCGTATCCTTTTAAATACATCTTCTTTTCATTGTTTGAATCTTTTTCGAAAAACGAAACACCTTCCACGCACAGCCCCTGATATGTGTGGACTGAAGGATTCTGTAGCGTATAGAGCGTACCCTTACGCATCTTGAACGGCTCGGTGTTGAAACGGAATTTACCGGCTCTGATGACGTCTGCCAGAATGGGTTGATACTCGTCGACGTGGATCATGTTCAAAAAAATGGAGGATGGTTCTTTGTCGAAAGAAGAACAATTAAATTGTGTCGGGGTCTGTCGTAGGGTCGCTTTATATAGTAAACTACTGTTGTTGGGTAAAACTAATTATTTGCAAGCGACACCGTGGAACGAATCCGTTTACGGAAAGATTCCAGAGAGGTTTCTCGAAAATCATCCAAACGATTTCAAATTGAAATCGCCCAAAGAGTTTTGCGAGTCGATCTCTGCCTGTTGTTTTCAATTGGGCGAACACATCTGCAAAAACAATTTGGATACACAATCGTGCAGTTCGACATATCTAAACGCTCCGATATATCGATGCCAGAACAATTGTTTCAAGGAAAACAAACCGCTCGACACGTTCTGGGACGAAGCGAAAGGTAAGTGTTACCTGACAAATACAGCGCTAAAATATTTCTGCTTACATCCGACAGATACGGTAGAAAAGATGGCACCGCCTCTGATGTGGGATTCGGTGAAAAATTCATGTTCGTTTTCTAAACAGTATTGTGAGTTTTATGGGGAAACGATGCAGGCGTCAGGAACCGGTTGTGGAAACCAAAGTGTGGTTAATTTTTTTGAAAACTACCTATTTGGTAAAACGATCACACGTTCGGTAGCACATCCTCTGATCGCGTTTCGCGACAAAATCTTTTATGATTGCAAACCTTTCAAGAGTAATAGGATTACGAGAACCACAGCCGAATCATCCAAATCAGAGAATCTCAATTCAACATCGGAAAATATAACTGATTACACAAAACATATTCTATACCCACTAGCACCGGATGCGTTTGTTCTGGCTGCCAAGAAGAGTCTACAGACGGCCGTATCGGCGAGCGAGTCATTGTCCGCTGTTGCGATGAATTCGGTATATCTTTCAGAGTCGTTGAACATTGTCACCAGAGGACTGCTGAGACCGGCCCTCAATTTGATCACAGCCGTGAGTAATCCTCTTTCAACCGGATTGTTAATTGCGTCAGTGATCGGCACAATTTTGGACGTTGTCGATCCATACGGTATGAAATACGAAATCGGTGCGGCCGAATTACACAAAAACTGCGAGAAACTTAAACAATTGTACGACCAAATCTATCCAATAAAACCCGGAGAGGCTTTCTCAGAACTGACGCCAGAATTATATGCCATATACCAGACGGATCATTTGCCCGAAGACCTTTATGTGTACAGTTCGAAAGTTATGACGCCGCTAATAGAGGCCTATCTGGAAGGGAAGAACACTAAACAAGAGGAGGTGATCGATCACGTCAGTCGGGCGTTTGAAGACGTAACCAATACCTACGAAAGATTCACGCGGGAAAATCACCCACTCAGACCGAATGCCATTTGGTGGAGTCTGTTTGGCACTTGTTTTCTGTTGCCAGTGTTTCTGTTGTATTTCGGAAACGCTATTGTGCCATTTGTCATCGTTCTCTTCGTGGTTTTCGCTTTGCTGATGCACATTAGGTGGTCATGGGATTGGAAATAAAAAAAATGGTCAATTCTTCGCAACGGAACGTGTACAACGACTGGCAGAAATTTTGTGCGGCCAACAAACTCGACCGGGATACGGCTAGAAGGTTATACATGCAGAAAAGAGAAGAGATAAAATCAACGTCACGTTCCGACTGGGTTAAAATTCTTGAAGGAATTCATAGCGGCGACAATGAGTTAGTAGAAGAAGAAAGAGGCGAATCGAAGAAACGAGGCGGTGACGATTTGTCGGAAACTCCAGAGTCGATTTTGACTTTGATGCGGGAGATCAAATCACTGTTGTTGTATCTCTCCAGCGAGCCGGTCAGACACGTAAGAAGCTTTATAAAACTGGAAGATGACGGTAACCAGGCGGTGAACGATAAGTGGAGAAAATCCATGACGGTCATCATGTCTGAAATGAAATCCGGTAATGCGATTTCGTTGAGGAAAATTTTCGACCTGCTAAGAGAAACGCTGATAGATATCGATTTGAAATCAATGAGCGTGAAATTCATAGACATAGACGACTCGTCAAACATGCACCTCCGCGTGTTGTTCAAAAAGAAACGGGAGGAATTTTTTAACGAATTCATTATACCGGCTATCGTCGCAGAAAAACATTCGTCCGCGGCCGTTATATATATGCTGTATAATTCTAAGGAATTGTTTTACCTGATCGGTTCGGCATACGCCGTGGAGAATTCAAACAACAGTGTACTTACCGCCACCTCATCTGATATTTTGGAGAAGGAGTTTTACATCACTAGGATAGTATATTTGGTCCTTCACGCGATGATACACTTAAAATGTGCACTCAAATTCGGAAATTCGTTTATGACCCACAACAACCATGAATATTTCGATATGTTACAGGTGATTATACCAGCCGCTTTATACGTTCACTTTTTACAGCCGTATACACTACCTTTATATAACGATGATAAACATAACGATATAACACAATGACATTCGTACAAGGCACAAGATTTGAACTAGCCACGATTCTGGGTGTTCTCGGCATATATATTCTCCAACAACACGAATACAACATAGATTACGAAACAGCACTCAATATTGCGTTATTGCAAATCAGAAAGAAAAAAATTTCCTTGAAGATTACGATAAGAAGAGATGACGGAACGGAAATCAACGCTTCGCTTCTGCGGTTCGACTTTATCTAGTTAATGTTCCCATTCTCTTTGGTTTTTTGACAAGTGTTAAAAAATGGTCGACAACTTCCTCACGTACTTAATATTCGCCGTTCTAATACTCGTTTCAATTTTTATACAGTGGCGCAAGTATAACACCTCATATTCCGAAGAAAAGGCGAATGTTTCGCTTTTGAGCAACTACAACAGACTCTACAACGACCAGGAATATCTGCTCGTTTCACCGTTTTTGAAAAACTGCTTTAAGGGAAACGTCTCGTGTGCATCCGATTATCACTGTAAACAGAATTGCGCAAACAAATCCATGCAATGGGTCTGTCGATCCAAGACATGCGTTCCGAAATCTATATCCAAAAACCTGGCGAAATGCGGATCGGGAGGGCACCTACAAACGCTTTACGACAAAGAAAAAAATTCGTTTCAGTCAGTCTGCGTCTGCAACAGTGTATATCAATATGATAAAATGTGCAAGGGTATAAGAATGGGTTGTTTAAGAGTGGACGACGATGGAAAATGTATTTGCTCACACGATAGCGATATGTATATCTGGCAATTCGATATATTCCCCAAACACAAATATCGTGTTTGTATTAAGAAAAAGTATGAAAAATTGTTCAGTCATCAACCGCATTTTACGAAAAAAATATCAATAAAAGATTCATGATTTATTAATTTTAAATCACAACAATAAATTTTAAATAGGGGAAATACTATAAAAAGAATGGACTAAATATTATTGTTATCATATTTTCTACAGCAGCCATGGAGTACTTTTGCGATGTCCAGGGATTCTTCGACAATAATAGAAAATTTATTTTTAAAGAACTGGCGATTATATCCTGCGACTACGGGAAAACGTTAAACAATCATTTTCTGTTCAAACCACCATTTCCATTTTCTGAATTGTCCAAAGAAATGCGAAGAATGGCAACGTGGCTACGAAACATACATCACGGGTTAGACTGGAACTGCGGCATTCATGATATAAATTATATATCTGAAATTTTTGACAACATCACTGAAGGGAGGATTTACGTAAAAGGTGAGAAAAAAACTGAGTGGGTAAAACAATACGTTAAATCTAAAACTGTGGATATAATCAATATTGAAACGCATTATGGTTGTCCACGATTGAGCCAACTTCGATCAACATATCGACTGGATGGTTTGAAAAAGTGTGGGTTCCGACATGGGGTTGGAGTTGTTTGCGCGTATGAAAATGTCAGAACTATATTTCACTGGTGGCGTGAAAATATATCAAATTGTAACAACACTATTTCGTTTAATATGAACACAGTTTATGATGTTGATTGAAATCGGTTCTATGCTCGTTACTATGTGATATACTTAATTGGGCGTGCTGTATAGATGTATTTTCATATTTCTAAAATAAAACAGCGTACAATCATCGAAATCATTGTTTAATAGTTAGTATATATCTTAAAATGTAAATTTGGCTTGATTAATTATTAAATGTGCCTACAAACAAGAATAAAATGTTTTATTTATAATTGTGTGGTGTTTATTATTAGGTCCCATATCATTAATTATTATTTATATCCTAACAAACTAAAAATTAAAGTTACAAGTCTGGAGTTTCTTGCATTTGACAAAAAAATTCTTTTCATTTACCTTTTGTTCGATTCGTCCAGCGTGAAATTTTCAAAAACCGACTTTCATAGAGGGTGGTGGTACTATTAGAGAGATGTTTTACCAAAAATAAATTGATATATATCAACTATATTATAACGAAACAAAATATAAAAAGTAATAACTATGGATTAAGACAAAAATTATATATATTTATTTCCAAAATAAAATTACATAATCATCGAATAAATGTTTAGCTTCTTATGTGTGTATATTGGTCTGACCAGGTTCACCCTAGGTCATTATGTCCGCGTTGTAGGTGCAGCCTTCATCCATCTCCAAAGACTGCAACTCTCGCTCGGTCACTTTAACCAAACAGCTATCTTTGTAAGAGAAATAATATTTCGTTTGAACACTCGTCTAAGAAACACTGTTGTGTCTGGTCGTCCATGAGAGGAATAAAAATGATACTATTTTTAATTTTTACAGAAGACAGTATATATAAAAAATAGAATGGATATTTACTGCTTTAAGTGCAAAAAGCGTACGCCGTCCTTAGGAGCGGAAAGGATAAGGGTGAACAATAGATCGCAAAACGCTTGGCGGATATCGTGTGTGTGCGGCGATTGTGGAACAAAAAAATCCCTGTTTGTGAAACCACAAGTTGATGTAGACGAAGGATCAGAGTAATAGCGGACGTATCAATTTGATTATCTCCGATTCGGTGAGCTGTTTTGACATGTCAAAGAATTTATGAGATATTTTGGTATTGTACAGTTTCCACAGGGTGTCGGCGTTCATGAAGCATGTCTCGTGTTGGCCGGATCCATCAGCTTTAAAAACTTTGGTCGGCACGTACGGCGGCCTACAGACATGTTCTGCGTTTTCTAGATCGTCGTGTATATACGTCTCGTTTTGCGTCATCATACCGGAAAGGCCGTGTGGTTTCGATTTGAACAACAATAAAGCATTGCCGATACTTCCCACATCGATGCCGTGTCGGGAAGAAAATGAAGCAAAAACGTAGTGTTTATTGAGAAACGGATTCTTCACCACCAAAAAGAGCAGAGAGCAGATGAAAACCACAACGCTGCCGGTAGCCAAAACATTTCTGTTTATTAGGAGCATTTTTTTAAAATAAAATTCTCTAACAATATTAAAATAGCCGTCAAGTTTTGATACTAACGAGTAAAATTGTTTTTCAACGAAAAAGTTTCGTATAAGTTTCCAGTGTGTCCAAATCGTTATATCAAAATTTGTGGCTGATCGTCGTGCGCGTAGTGTTGAAAAGTTTTTATTCACAACAAAATAGAACAGTTTATACCGTTTTCCACACGCTGCTGAATATGTTTGTTCGACCATGAGGTCGGATTCTATCGTTTCACTGCCGAAATCGATTCCAGTCTCTTCTTGCAACTCTCGTACAGCGGCCTGGAGTTGTGTTCTACCGTTTCTTTAGCACCTTTTGGAAACTCTAGGAAACATTCGTGTCTAACTCCGGGACACATTATTTGAGAAGGAGATTGTATTTCATTCACCACAAAATTGTTCAACCGATTATTGAGGTAATACGGGCTGCGGTGTACAACTAGACAGTACAGTTACCGCCGATCAAACCGTATCGGCGTCTGATTTTACTCCTCATATCAGCGATAATGCGTTGTCGGGCAATTTGTACGCGGATAAATATCTTAACGTGTTCTCGATTTGTGTTTTGTCGGCTGAAAGAAACTCGTAATTCAGCCCGATATATTCCCTGATAAAGTGCAGTTGTTTATCAGTGTACGAGCTGGTAAAGAATATATATAGAAAAAGGAAATTGACAAACAGAGCTACGGCCGAATAAATGCTCATTTCTTTTTTTATCGGAACCAAATTTCTATACGAATCTGTCATATTTTCAAAGCTGTATAATTTCAAAATATAAAATTGCACAAGTTGAGTCTTCTTATTTTTGGTATCTAGTATATAGGATTTTAAATTTATAAACTTCTTTTTAATGCTCGTGTCGCAAGACAAGAGTAACCAAGTATTATAATGATGGAGGTATTAAAATTACGAAAAAATAATCAACCGAAATCTTAACCGAAGACTTTAATTAGTTAGTTACAAGGATTTATTAAATCTCTGAAAGTGGTTTTTTTTTAAATTTATTAGTTGATCGCCTAGGTATCACAATGTCTTTGAGAAATTGTAAGGAATGAAAATGAGGCCATCTAGTTGTATTGTTTATGTATCCCGGAATTTCAGAATATGTTGGTGAAATTTTGCCATACTCTACAGCTAACTGGTCTCTCAGATACTTCCACTTCTTTCTCAGTTTTAATTCTGTAAAATATAAAAACAACTTTAAATAACTGTAAATATGTTATTTAACAAATAATCCGAATATAAACATATTCGTATATGACATCTTAAACAATAGAATTAAAATTTTTTAAACTGAAAAACTTATTCGGCGTTTTGAAGGATTTTGTGGATATTATTTTACAAATTAGCTACAATTGATATTGAAAATTATAAGAATTATAGTGGCGGATGACTCTTAAAGCTACTGATATTTACTGGTTAATTTATGTCTTGCAAAACAGTCATATATAAAACCAAAAAGGGTTAATCTATAATAACGAATCAGATATTTCGAACCCCAAAGATATACCTGATACCATTACAAATGCTTTTCATGTAGTCATAAAACGTGAAACATACATATTTCTTACAAAATGGAACTTTTTCGGCGAAAACAGCTTAACGGCTTTAACAGACTTTGTGTAGAGCTACAACAACTTAGTAATATACTTCTGACTTATTAAATTGGTACTGACGTTTACTATTTGAAATATACTTTACTTCAGAAAATGTACCGTAAATCTTTCTATATCTAACTTTCATAAGGACGGCTACGATTGGAACTGACTTAAGATATAGCCTGCTATCTATCAAACTTAAAAGCATTATTATCAGAGCAAAAACTAACGGAGAAGTTCCAAAAAACTATTCTTTAATTAACAATTTATACCTAATTATTTTTGCTATCTATAATGGTAAATTGACTTACCCGCCTTTTTTCTATCTGAAATATCCATTTCTTTAAACCGTGGTACAAATTTAACGCATAACTCATTCCAGGCGGATGTTTTCTTTATGGGGTCCCTATAGGTGTCCGACCGTATGTCCCAAATTGCAGGCCGGGCTTCTATTTCTGATATAAAATACCCAATATCCATCTTCAATGAATCAGTCTCAGACTGATTACTACAATGTTGTGAAAGTGTAATGGAGTGAGATCCTTTACTCCCATAAGTTTCTTCGATGTTTCTTTGTTGTTGCGGCTTAATACAATATGATGCCGTTCTCTTGGACAATTTCTGACCGTCACTTAGTTGTTCCTTAATGGGGATGGGTCCCATACTCCGGTAAGGATTCTGATGTTGTTGTTGTTGTTGTGGTGTAGTATAGTCAGACACCACGTTCGGGTAAAGTTTTTCATTAACGCTTTGATATTGTTTAATTGAATCAGGCATCATACTCGGGGAACGGTCTTCATATACGCAATATTGTGATGTTAACGATTCAGATGCTGTCCCCTGAGAAAGCGCCAGTTGTTCTTTCAAGTATATATCAAATTCCTCGAAAACCTTTCCAATCGGGCGGTAGGTGTACGTACCTTTGTGTATTGTTGGTATTGAACTTTTTTTTTTCTTCTTCTCCAATTTCTTTTTGCATTTCATACAAACCAAAACTTCTGTATCTGCATCATCATGGGCTGTCTCCGTCATCGACCGTACGCTCATGACAACAAAATTAATATATTAAGTTGACCATCCATCAAGACGGTTTTTATAGTTTTATGTCTGTTCGATTTCCCGCGGGGGATATCTTGAATTTTTAAACACAATGAAATTACCCGCGACGGATAACTATTGAATTTAATAAAACGGCAAATAAACGATTGTCTCCGGAGAACCAGATTGCGTTGATAAGATAGCCGGCAATCACGGCTAAACGATTGACTGATTGTAACTGGCAATTTAAGGCAATTAAGAACGACTGACAAATTAAACAACAAAATGAATTAAATGACATCAAAGGAAATATAGGAAGGCTCTCGCAGTCAACAAAAAATACAACAAATATTTAGCACTTACCTCGATTAAGTCTTGAAGTTTTGCGCACTGGTAGATAACGCGTGAATAATAGATTGTAAAGTTGCTAAAACATAATTTGCAAATTATATCAGTTAAAAATGCATAATACACCATGAAATTCGCACAATTAGAGTTCTCATACAGAGATCGAACAAAGTACATCCACGCGGACATACATTCAAACAGAACGGTCATAGCACGCCACTAATGACCGGAACGAAAGAGTGCCTCAACATGCTGCATCGCCTGCTAACTTGCGAGAGTCTGGAAGACAAAGGATGTAAAGAACGGTAGAAGGGGCAGAAAGAATGACGTGTGTGATGTCATAGGAACTATTTTATTTGGAAGATTTGAAATACTAAAGGAGCGGGAAATTGAGTACGCAATTGCCAGAGAGTTGCCTTAACAATGTCTCTGTATCATCTGTTTCAATTTTATCTGTAGGTGTCGAACAACTTACACAAACAAACTTTAAATAGGATAAAAACTGCTTTATTCATTTAGAAATTGTAAAATTTAAATATGATACTGCTTGTTCGTCGAGTCTAGTAATAGTAATTATAGGATTAAACAGAAGTTGAATTTTTAATTTCTTCAAAAGCTCCCCAAGCAGTGTTTCATTAATACATAAAACGTAAATTGTAAAATATAATATGATTCAACCAATATGATATTCCTTTTAAAAAAAAATGTAAAATTATTATATGGTTCAAACTCGTACAATAAAACTTAACCATACTTTTGAAAAAAAACCGAAGGCCTATAAATATATTCTAAAATTTGTAATGGTCTCGAATTTCTAAACTAAAAAATAGTTTTGGATTTGTTTAGTTTTTGTTTTCTCTGGTCAGATTGGGATGGGTTTAGCTGTCTGTATTTGCGTCTGGAGTGATTTGTGTCTGAGTATAGTTTTGGATTTGTTTAGTTTTAGTTTTCTGTGGTCAGATTGAGATGGTTTGTTTTATTTGTGTTTGGTGTTATGGTCAGATTTGTTTGGATGGTTTTATTTGTATGGCGATTTGGTTGGTGGTGTAGATTGAGTTATTTATTTCTATTTGGTTTTGGATTTCTTTTTACTTTCTGGCTTTGTTTTCCTCTTCTTATTCTAATACGAAGTTGGTGATGATGATGATGATGGGTATATGTTTTATTTATTTAAATTCTAAGTTGAAAAAGATAAGTAGAGATAGATAGATAGATAGAGAGAGAGTAGTAATTTTTTCTGTTTATTAATTAAAATTTATCTGTTCTACTCATTTACTTTATTTTATGCAACAACTACATATTTGTATTTTTTATATTCTAAAATTTGTAATGGTCCGTAAAACATATTTTGGTTAAATTTGTTAATTATTATTTACTTTGTTTCAATTAATTTTATTTTGTGATAGTTTACCAGACACCAATTCACAGTTATAATTGTTAATAATGTTTTTTTCTGAATTTTTTTTTTACTAGACTGCAATGTACATATATATTTATAATATATATAGTTTTTTTTTTAAAAAAGGATATGGTTAATTTCAGTTAATTGATGAGATAATCAATTCATTTAGTATTTTTTTGTCTAAAAATAAAAATTTAACTGTTTTACTCACCAATAACAATTTTTGTACACATAAAAAAATCTTATGATAAGATTTTATAAGATATAGGTTAGTAAAAAAAGATTACTGTGTTGAATATATATCATATACGCCTACTTATTTTTCCACGTCGACTTAAACGCATTATATATTTATGAGTGTCATCATATGTTACAAACACCCTATTTGAGAAGTTATATATTTTTCGATTCAAATGATCAATCACTTTTTTTTGTAAAACTTGATAAACGCTTAGCTCCTCTATCCAATAACATTCATCATATTTTTGTTTAATAATACAATATAATTTACATTCACTTGCTTTGAACATAGGATTTTGTGCATAATATAGCACCGTATCAAGATCGTAGTAGCGAGGCATTCTTTTATTCAATAAAGTATTAAATATCGTACACCACGACATAACTTGTAACGAATAACAATTGTATACATCCTCCATACTGTATCATCGACAATAATTATTTACTGATCTCCAACCATCCCCTTTATATATAGAGATAACACTCTCAACCCCATATCACAAACACAATTCTCTCTCTATCCTCTTCCCAAATTAGAGTTTATATAAATAAAACATATACCCATCATCATCATCGTCACCAACTATGTATTAGAATAAGAAGAAGAAAAGAGCCAGAATGTTAAAAAAAAATCCAAATACAAATAACTAAATAACCCAAATCACTATACAAATAAAACAACCCAATTAAACAACAAACCAAATCGAAAAAAATCCAAATACAAATAAATAAACACACCAATAAAAAAAACTGACTATCTGACTAACAACTTAAGCGTAACTGTTAATCAACCACCACCACCACCATCATCACCACCTACATCAACACCAACTCATCCTCCATCTATAAACTGTACTGAATAAGGAGAATTAATCGATTCACCAAAACCGACAACACCACCAACATTATTCATCGGCACTATATATATATATTTATAACACCCTATTTGAGAACATTCCCTTTTCTGACCATACAATCTAACTACCTTACCATATAATCTGACTACCTGACTGAAAAAAATCTGACTACCTGACTATACAATCTGACTATCTCACCACACACAATCTGACTATCTGACCGTAAAAAAAATCTAACTGTCTCACTAAAAAAAAATCTGTCTACCTGACCACACAATCTCACTACCTGACTAAAAAAATCTGACTATCTGACCACACACACAATCTAACAACCTGACTATACAATCTAACTACCTCACCATAAAAACAAATCTGACTACCTGACTATACAATCTCACTATCTGACCACACACAAACACACACACACACAATCTGACTATCTCACCGTAAAAAAATCTGACTATCTTACCAAATATTCTCACTACAAAAAAAACCTAGATACCTTCACCATCTACATCACAATCAATATACAAATAAAGCCAACTAAACAACAGCAAATCTGACCATAACACCAAACACAAATAAAGAAAACTAAAACTACCACAATCTGACCAATGAAAACTAAACCTAAATAAACCCAAAACATTTTCTGACTTGAATAGACCTAATTATTTCCTACTGTTTACTGAGTGTATTTGACTGAAGGTAATAGTAGTATATATTTAACGAACGATGTTCAGATTAAATAGATGGACTATTTTCTGTTTAAATTATTTAAATTGGCCATGTTAAACACCAAAATAACCCATTATCTGCCGAAGGTAATGTGACATATCTTTTATCTCATTCATATGAGTCACTCAACCACATTAGCAAAACGTTCATTCGATTGTAAAAATTTTTAGATATCAACGAATAATTAATTAATTTCTAATAATAATAAAGAGTAACTACCGAGTCTTATAAAAATCTTTGTAATATATACAAAAGTTTCAGAAGCTGTGATTAGGGTTGTTTTTATTCTTTTGTTGGGAAATAGAATTATGGTACTTAGATAACGAAAATTATTTGAAAATATGAAGTTGTTTTTTCGAACAAAATAAGTAATTATATAAATCGCTGGACTAAATAAAATGTTAAATAAGGCGGTGACAATATTATAAAAATATTTTTACGTCCTTAAAATATCCTATAAAAGAAAATTGTGGTTGTTTAGAAAAAAAAACTAATCATCATAAATCATTTTAACAGTTTATTTTTCAAAATAAGAAAATTATAAATAAAATAAATATTTCCAAAATTTTTTAAAACAAAAATGTTATACTTTTTAACACAAACCTAATATGAATCAGTATACCGTAAAATAACGAAATACGGATATTATAATAATTCTAACCACAGAATTTTCTGATTATACCTCCCATACGCATCGCTCGTACAGCTCGTAGAATTATTTTCAGCGCCCGTTCAACTACAATCCCTCTGTCACCTTTGGTGAACCTCATAAAAGCCTGTCACATTATTGGCAATACAATACTGTCTCATCCTTCCCAGAACATTACACATTTCCTTCATAGTCCAACTCTATAATAAACTGCTTCAGGTCGTGTAATACTTTTTTGTATGTCTCGTATATTGGTTTTGAATTTCTCCTCACCACAGTTGGCAACGATTTCATCACCTCTGAACACATGTAGTTGTGAATCCTTTCTTCGATGCCCGGGACTGGAGACACCCTAGCGAAGCTGCAAATCGACAAGCATTTGTTTGTAGTGTTCCTCTTTGAGGTTTTCATAACGCTATTGTGTGGCCATTTGATGCCGAGCCTCCAATATGTCGCCAGACAACCCAGAAAATAGACCAAGTTGCAGATGTACGCGGTGATGTCGATATGCGCCTGTTTTTGTATCAGTTTAGCACAGTACGTTTTCATTTTAGACGCCGGTATGAGTTCGTCGCCAGCATAGGTAGTGGACTTTTTATGTTGTCGCTCGGCTGCCAGCAACGGGTGAATGCGTTTAGAAAACAGGTTAAAAAGCTGTTTACCTGGTATCGGGTGGGAAAAACTAAGAATATAGTTGTAGGAACAGCACAAGATGCGCTCGGTATATTCGTCAACCAAAAGCAAATCTTCCGATAAACAATACGGGAACATGTGAAACGGTATCAAGTCTATAATGCTGTCAATATATCCAACTATAATCGCACCGGAGAATGGCATCTTCCTCGTAAAGTCGCCGAGCGTTGTCAGCTTGCGTGGATGGACAAATTCCGATACAAACAAGCCGGGATATAGAAATTTTCGTTTCGTTTCTTTTTCCGGAATAAGGTTGATCTTTTCGC
The DNA here is from genome assembly GCA_035578175.1 of Catonia carolina. NCBI lineage: Eukaryota > Metazoa > Arthropoda > Insecta > Hemiptera > Achilidae > Catonia > Catonia carolina. The sequence continues at coordinate 24,985 of JAQMRL010000001.1, forward strand.
CGCGGTTAGAAGCCCAAGGGAATCCGGTAGTCTCGTCAAAGGCCAGGATGTTGTTTGTGGCGTAGAGCAATCTGCGACCGTCGTTCGATATATATAAAAACGTTTCAGCGTTATTGGAGGAGTCGTGACAGCTGCCGGTAAATCGATTATACCAGTTACATTGGGTGATCCAAAGCGGGTCTATCGTATCGACCAGACATTTCAGGTAACAATGTCCTACAAAGTCTTTAGTCATTTTTAATTCGTTTCTGAACCGTCGGTGTCGTAGAAGAAGATTCTCTCTTGTAACCACGATTCAGGTTCGTGTTGAACATTGTAGTTACTTCTTCAGACTCACCGTCTGTTATATCCACGGTTACGTCGCCCATTCTATTGTTTCTATGTCGGATACAATCTTTATTTGTAGAGCCGTAAAAAATAAAAAATTTTTGCAGAGATATTGTCAACTTCATTTTGCTGTTTTATCTTTCTTTTAGCGGAATGCGGCGACAAGACAACCCAACGAAACCAAAAGTCCAATTATTGCTATCAGCTTCCCTACGTTCATTTTTATAATAAACAGGCTAAAACGATCTGTACGAGCTAATGCGTTGAGCGAAAACAACCGTATAGCTAAGTGGTAAAAACGTCCCTTCCATCAGCGGCACATTATATCTTAAGATCCTCTGCATACGTTTCCAAATCAGATCGTTTCGATTGCTTTCCATTCTCATTGGTTTGTTTTTTTTAATCAACTTACATGAAACTTTCCGATATCAATTCCCATGAGTCGAATTTCTCGTCAAAACCCAACCAGCGCACTTTCATACGATTTCCTTTCTTTTGTAGAACGCGTTCCACTAAATAAACACCGTCGTGTTTAACTTTCGCCAATTCTTCTTCGTAAAACTGGCCCAGGATTGGGTTGTCGCTCGAATCGGTGATTCTATAGGTTACGGGAATGAATTTGTCGATCACTTCGGCTACTGTGTAAATCGCCGGAGTCCAGTTGTACGTATAGCCCTTTTCAAACGTCTGCTTCAATCGACTGATTCTCACTTTGTCTCCCACTTTGAATTTTGGCGACTTTCGTTTTCGTTTGGGCGCCGGTCGGATTTCATTTATCCTCTGCAATATCTCTTCCTCGTTCTGTTTGCCGACATCCAACGGCCTACACCCGATGGTTCTGTGGATTCTGTTGTTATATCGGTCTACAATATCATCCAAAAAATCTATCCATCTCCTGTGTCCTCTTATGAAAAATTCTTTGTATATCCACAGCTTTAGCGTCCGTATGACCCTTTCGGCTATCTGGCTTTTTGTATCGGAGTGAGTGCTGTAGTGGTTGATGTTATATTTTTCCATCAGCCGTCCGAACACGACGTTGTAGAATTCCGTTCCCTTATCGCTCTGGATGTTTTTTGGTGGAGTAGGAATGGTCTTCAGTATACCCTCAAGTGCCTCGGAAATCTGCTCGCCGGTTTTATTTTTCACGGGTATACACCACAAACGTTTTGAAAAACAATCAATAGCCACTAGAACGTACCTGTGTCCGCGGTTTTGCCGGACATCGTCAGGAAATTCCATAAGATCAATTTGAACCAAATCGCCGATCCCTTTCAGGATCACCCGACGTCTTGGAAATTTAAGCCTGCGCTGTTTGAACAGTTCGTTCACCACGTCGAGTTTTTCTTGGGACATTGTCTTTTTTTGAAATGATTCTTTAAAAAATGGACTTTATGTTGTGGTTGCACGACGACGCCGTATATTTCGGAGAAATTCATGGGTTGTCATTGGTCAAACAACATCCCGACGTTGCGCCTATCCTTCCAAAGGTATACAAATATTGTTCGCACGAGTTTTCACATCCCGATGGAATTCAATTTGCAGTAGACACAAAAGAAGGTACTATATTAAAACACACTTGTTTTACAAAATCAGTTGCCGATGTTATTCGACACAGCAATTTGGCAAACTTACCGGTTAGATCTGTGGAGAACGGCGTCGGATCTTCCACGCTGGCCGCTCTATTTTTTGCCATTTATGCCGTTCTTTTGTATATAAGAATAAAATGATTGACTCCGAATAAAAAATGTACCTCGCCATATGTAAGATGATCGACTCAAAGGTCACAGAAATTATTTTCCTTGCTGACAAATGGCAACAGTATCTAGACTTATTGCTTTCTCTGTATTCAAAATGGAGTGAGTTTTTAGATGAGCTGAAACTTTTTCTCGAAGGCCATTACGAGAACGTGTCGGGATTCCAAAACCTCGACTACTACCGATTCGTTTACTGCATAGCCGATACTGTAGAAATAGGATTGAGGAAAATAATAGAGCATGAATACGAGGTGATAAAATACATCAGAGAGTTGCATTTCATCTTATCGACGTTAGACTCATTTGTAACTTTTCGAGGATTAAACTCCAAAAAAATAATCGAAGAGTTTTCCAGAAAAAACACCAACTGGAATGTTAAACGTGGGCACGTAAAAGTGAATATTGACAGAATAAAAACAATAAAAGATAAATGTAAGGATCGGTGGAGTTTGCGCAGGGTAAAATAAATAAAAAAACAACAATGATTTCAAATTAATTTATACGATTTATTCAATGAAATTTGCTACTGTAATTATAAAAAGTGTCAACAATAAATTGGTTGTGTTTCACATCCGAAGATATAGGAAAAATTAATAAGTCCGGTATTTGTAGGAGATCAATATTTTCGGTCAGTTTGACCCCATAACATATGAGATATGTTGAATTTTTTAAGTAGTTCAGAAGGAAATTACTATACAATACGAAGCTGTTTGAAAATACCGGCAGCCTTATATGGTCAAACTGTTGAAATTCCCTTACGTATTTCCATTGTCTTGTATGATGCGACAACGATTTCAGATCCCCTTCGTCCAAAGATGGGGCGTCGACCAGGACCTTTACTTTCGAACTTGTTGTTATTCTCGGGAGAAATTTGCGAACATTTTCTTCTGAATTTTGAAACACCTTCATGCTTACGTCTTTGAAAAAAAATGTATATCGTTGTGTTGTGGAGCATCGCTACGGTTTCGATTGTAATCATCATGATAGATGTCATACTGTCCAGATATATGGACGTTGGTATCGTTAAGCTTGTTGTCAGCGCCGGTCTCCATGTCTTGTCTAGTATATTTTTGTCTGCGTATTTAAATACAAACTATGTTTTAATTAAGAAAACGCCAAACAACACCAGCCCTCCGATAGTGTTATGATGATGCAGACGATTATACCGCTTGGGTCAAGGCGGTGCATTCGATTGATTTGCAAAACGTCGTCAGGATGCGTTCGAAATTGTTTTCATAATATCTTATCAGTTCCTTCATGGCGAATCGTCTCGTCTCCGACCATTCTTTGTCGCAGGATCGCTGTATTTCTTTTACCAAAACGGGATGACAAGCGCTGAAGAAGTTCAGGTACGGCATGTTCATGAGACTTCCAATCTGTGTCACCACATTGAAGGCCGTTATGCCTAGGGTTAATACGGGTAGGGTGTCATATTTTCTTTCTCTTCTCAGCAAGTTCAGCACGTTGAGTAGAAATCTACTGTAGATTTCGAGATCCGTTTGAAAACTGTTGGGTGTTTTCGACCGGATCATTGGAGTTTTGATTACGGCAATATGACACTTATTAAGTGCCTTCAAGAGTTTGGTTATTTTATTGCTGTTGTCCGTTAGATTATGGGACACTCTTGTACCAGTCATATAGTTTTCATCTTCCATGTGGTATAGTTGATCGTTGTTGAATCCCACTATAACTGCGCAGATATACTCCTTCTTGAACTCGGCCAAAAACATACTACGCATTCTGATATATAATCCGTGAGATATAGATGTCCCATGTTCTTTTTCCAACTCTTCAATATATTTTAAAAAAATATGTTCCATTATCTCTTGTCGACTAACTGACTTGATAGACTGACTACCTCTTGAACGTTTGGTCTGTTTATATAGCAGCTGAAATCAATAATCAAACAAAAAAAAACGATAATGTTAATCTGTTCGAATGTTTCGTCCAAAATTACAACTCACCAAACAAAATGTAAACCGAATCAATATCAATATCTGTACTTTGAACTGAACTGCAAACACCCAGTGGACCACGTCACTATAAATCTCATGATTCGAGCCAACTTGGTAAAGGTGTACGACTGCACGAATCTCGCCGATATCATCGAGAAGGCTTCACACAACGATGACAGGATAATGAGGTATTTTTTTGGTAACAAAAAATGTTGATCGTCGCCGTACTGGTGTTTTTCGTGGTTTTTATATTCATAAAGATACTTCTCAATTTGAAACACAAATGGCGCGTTAAGTACGACAACCGAGTCGGTATGACGCAGTTGAGATCTTTTGCTGACGGTAAAACATTAAACGCGAAAGAGTTTACCAGTGTTGCCGCCAAAATTTCTAACAACTTCGAGATAGTGGACAAAGGTGAGAGAAAATACGAGCTGCAGGTCGGCGGGGAAGGATCGGCGCCGATCGAGAGATGGTGTCCGGAGGGGTTTGTTTTCGCCGAGTCTGCTGGGTGTGTGAAGGAAAATATCTGCTACAGAAAACAATCCGGCCAATACGTCTTGGATCGTGCGGACGCAAAGAATATATTCGAGTGCGAAGGTGACAATAAAATCAGACGGGTTCACGTCTGCGGCGAGCATGGTTACATACCAAACGGTAGATATCCGTGTGGTGCTTTAAACTATTGCCTCCTGAGTCCGGACGGTACCGTAAATCACAACTCGAACCTGCCATATTACCAATACACAGAATGCGTGAATGGTTTACCCGAAACGCGTTCGTGCAAATATGCAGAGAAACAGTATTTTGATCCGGACACACTGACCTGTTCTGACTTGCCGAACGAATGCTTGACGGTCGCCAAAAACGAAGTTTTCGTTTTCACTGACAACTATTCGGGTAAAATCGTTAATTGTCTAGTTGGGGCAGACGACCAATTATCTATCAGCTATATTGACGATAAAGTGGCGAGGTCGTTGGTCAAGCGTAAAGGATGTGATTCTACTTCGCGTACACCCGCAGCGATTCCGCCGTTATGGACTAAATCCCCTGCGTATAATACATGTGTCGATTACTCTACAGTAACTACATCATGTCCGCCGGATTGTAGATCGGCCCATACTCAGTTCAAACAGTTACAGGATTACAATATAACGAAAAATTCGGAATATTTCGATCTGTATTTGCAAACCCCTGACATGCGATGTATAACCGTTTTCGACGAAAACCTGCAGAAATGCGTCCCGTTCGATTTGGATGAGCACTTTAACGGTGGTATCCCGTTGGTGTATAAACCTCCATTAGATCGATATTTTCATTTACCGCTGAAAAAATTAAATCTTCTAAATCTTGAAATAGAAGAAGAAAATCGCATTGTAGACCCGACTCACAAAGAATTTGCAATATTGAAACCGGAAATTGGTGATTTTGTCTTGCCGACCCAAGACGATAGTCCTTATTATCGCGGCGCTTATAGCAGGATTGCGAATACTCTTAATATCAGTATTAGATTGTTCAACGGTGATAAGTTCACACGACCCGTGAATACAATCGAAAAATATTGTTTATATTACTCTCCGACTGACCTTGCTGCGGTGGAGCACATAATATTTGGTAAAAAATTAATCTCGTGTTTGAGGAATTTGCCAATAAATGTTGATGTCGATTACAAGGAAACTATACAAAAAAACCGCACATCAAGTAATGAAAAGCCGGGCAATTGTCGACGCGGTAGAACTGATCATAAATTTGTTAAAGACCTGTGCGCCGACAACTCGTGTACACGTACGATGTTTATGTTGCCTAGTAGAAACAGTTTTATTGAAGAACTTCCATATTGTCGCAAAGGAATAGAGGAAATAGACACACACGCGGTCGGTGTGAATTATGTCAACAAATACGTGAGATGTGACAGATCTATGCGACTCGATACAATCAGTAACAAACATTCCATTACATCCTTCAAGACGCCATCATGCTCTGATCGGTCGGGAAATGTACGTAGCCATATTATATATAATTATGAGTATGTATGCAAAGAAAACAATCAGTTTTCATTACCCGACAGTAAAAATTTAAGTGTTAAAAGGTACGTAATAATATTTAGCCAGCATTCGGAGAGGTTACCACGAACTAAAGAAATAACTAATGAACTCGAATGGGCATTTTGCAGGCTTTTACCTTAACTTATATAAAAGGACAGCGGAAAAATATTTAGTGAAATGCTATAACAGCGCTATCAAAAAGTTTAAAAACGATTTACAATCTCATAAATAAAGCATAAACGTGTCAGGAAAAATTCTTTCACCACCCTTTTTAACGACCAACAAAATCGGCCATTGTAACAAACTTATATCTATAATAAACAACAATACTGAAGCGTCGCGTTTAAAATGCGTAGATTTCAATCCGTCTCTAGTCGAGTTTGAATTGTTTCAGAAAAAACCGTGTTCAGCAGGCGTTCATTTTTCACCGCCCGGTCTGTAAAAGTATCCTATCCGGAAATCGAATCCAACGAAATTATACAAAACCGTGGTGTGTATGACAATATGAAGGAACCGGAGACCCTTCCATATCAGACCGTTGGTGAGGTGGCGATTTACAGAATTGGGAAAAATCTTACATCTCGAAATTTTTTACGTAGCTCGTTATAATCGGTAGTATAGATTTCAATATGTACTCGATAACATGTGAGAAAGTGTTACTGGATTTTAAAAAGTAGTATATCGTTTCGTCGTTTAAAGCGAAAATATCGAAGGTGGGATTCGATTGCAAAGTACGCAGGTAGTGTAAAAATGGATTGATAAATTTGTGTAAAATTTTTATATCGTCTTTGATTCTCTCGTTCACTGTTTCTTCGCTCCTGATCTTGATGCCCTGTAACTCTAAATTTTCGAATGCGGAATACGATTTGATTTTTCCCAGCCTGATGGTGAGCATAGCAAAGGCGTATATGCTAATATAATACAGTAATTCTGGCTTTTTCCTCTTGGCGAATACGTTTCTCATATAGGCCAAGAAATGGTCGAACGTTTCGCAGTCAGAGTAGAGGGCTTTCATGTTGTGCAGGATGAAATTCACGAGATCTGTGAATTCGGACACAACAAAATTTTCACTTATCTGAGCCACTTTTAGATGCAGAACGTGGCTGCTACGACATTTGCTCTTCAACGCTTTCTGATATTTCTGATCGGCGTAGTTGAACAATTCTTCTGTCGGTTCCAGTTCGGCCGTGGGTTTATGAGCGGCCACCGTCACAAATTGCAATAAAGGTAGAATACCGGTATATTCATTAAGCGAAGCGCCGGTGTCTTGCAGGAAATATATGAAAACCACTGAAGCGGACAACAGGGCCCGAAAATCCACGTAGGCGGCTTCCCAAGCACAGACGATCCGCATGACGCTGTTCAATACGGCGAAACATTCTGTGGGATGTTGCATGTCGTTGTAACAATCTTCCCACGATTCGTAGGTAGGCAGTGGAAATCTATGTTTATCGACCACCAGATTCCACCAGGTGACGTTGTCGAGATTAGTGGGGAAATCGAACAGTCCCGATGTTTCGTTGATGTGGTTTTTATCGTCCGTATTCAGGCGGTCGAGGTTTACGTTCAAAGTTTTAAACAGATTGTATACTGGAAATTTTTCCTCCGGTTCGAAAGGCACATACTTTCCGTGGCACCGCGACGAAACGAAATGATACCATTTGGCCAGTCTCTTCAAAGATGTGAAGGACTTAACGTCACTGTTGCTGTACAACGCAGCGTCCAGCAAACATATTGTTGGGATTAAACTTTTACCACTGGACACCCAGGCCATTCTCAAGATGTTTTCAAACGAGAAATTAAGGCCCTGAATTCTGATCAACTGACTATTTGTCAAAAGCGTCGCATAATCTATATACGCTTCGACTATTGCCGCGTTGTTTTTGTTCTTCAGCACGTAGCTCGTGTCAGTCTCGTCAACTAGCACAGGAACGTCTTTATAATGGCAAACACCATCAATGAAATTTATATGTTCCATTTTTTTAATATCGGATGAATAGTAGTCACAATTTATATGGACCCACATAATTACCAAATCTTATCTGCCTTGCGCATGCCGCATTAAACTCTAGTGTATTTTTTGTAAATTTTTATTGTATTCATTTTAATTATGTACTTAATTGCACGTGAATTAATATACAATTAAATTTCTCCATTCTGCGTAAGAAATAAAAAGATCTACATCCCACATTTTGCCGACAGTATTTGCTGAACTAACCAACAGTAATGTTTCTATATAAAAACCATAATTTCGACACCCACAGACTTATTACATACTTTATGAGCGCGTTGACAGACGTTGAATAACAGTCGATAATTTTCATTTAGTTGACTACCAACGTTTTCCCTTATGCTCAAATAACTAGTCAGATAGCAGCCAGATAATCAATCAGAAAAATAGTCAAGAAAATATACAGACAGATAACTAATTAGATAGTCAGGCAGTCACATAGCCAGTCAGGTGGTTATCAGATAAGCAGTGAAGTAGTCAGGCAGGTAGTCAGTAAGATAGATAGGAGTCAAGTATCTAGAGAAGCAGTCAGTTGAAAAACGAGACGGTCAGGTAATCGGTTGATAGTATGACAGATAGGCAGTCAGACAGGTTGACAGAAAACCAGTCAGGTAAGCAAATAAGCAGACAGTCAGATAACCAGTCGATAGTCTGACAAATAGGCAGTCAGACATGTGGCCAGAAAACCAGTCAGGTAAGAAGATAAACAGTCAGTCAGATAACCAGTCGTGTAGTCAAGGCATCGGTGGACTGTTGTACTCGCTTTTATGGTATTTAACTAATATCTTTAAATTTTATCTGCTTACTTTCAAATAAGAAAAATTGTTTCAGTTGGCTTCATAATATAAATAAATCGTAATATTCTACTATTCTCTTTTAATGCTTTTGTAATTGGTTAAAGTCACATAACCAACGAGTCAGTAAGATATCCGTCGATTGTCTGGCAGGTAGGGAGTCAGGTTATTAGATAACAAGTCAGTCAGACAGATAACCAGTCAAACAGTCAGGACATCGATGCAAATTTATACTATCTTTTACAGTTAATAACTAATTTCTTTAAATTTTATCTGCTTACTTTAAAATAAATTAAAAGGCTCTAATAATTTATTTAAGTCTATTGTATTTGGTCCGAATTATTTAAAAAAAATTATATACTTGCAAGTAAGGATTTCAGAGAAGCAGTCAGATAACCAACGAGTCAGTCAGATAGCCAGTCGATGGTCTGGCAGATAAGCAGTCAGGTTATCAGATACCCAGTGTAATACTTTACCAAAAAAATTTCATTTCGTTTATTTGGTAAAATAATAAAATCTGTTTCATTATTTAATTTTTTTATTCAAGCACATATGTTTTTCAGTTCTTTCATAATAGTATTTCATATTCTTTTTCTTAGGCTTTACATTTTACGTTTTATTTCAATCGTTTTCACGTAGGCTGCCTTTTGGATTGTATGAATCCGCATTTTGGAATCTCTGTTGCCTATTAGGCTAATAGAGTTTTCCCTTTTACTCTGTTCAAGCCGGGCTGGGGTTTAATTCAGACAAAAAGTTTCTTAAAATTCTTTTTTTATACCTCTGTCTGGGGACCAATAGATATGTGAATTTCTTTAAGTAAAAACTCAGTTATATTTTTAAATATTCTCAATACTTTAGTTTATTTGCTCTTTCAGTTATTTTACAAAAATTCCTACTATTAAAAGTAAATTGTTTTTAAATTTTTCTATTTTACTTTTGATCACAATGTTTTATTCCAAATTTTTCTTTTACAGTATTTATCTTTAGATTTTTCTATATTTAATAAAATATAAAATTTAAATTCGTATTAAGAAAATTCAGATATGCAGGAAAGCATTCAGATTGTAACATCTGATTTCAGATTGTTACTTATTTTAGGGTTTTGTTGGCGTAGTTTATTGTTTTGGTTTCCATTTACTCGTTTCTACGGGCGACGTTTATTAACTTGCCGTCCGGTGGCGCGCTCTACCTTTTTTTCTACGAACTGCGTTCGGCCCTCGTGTTGAGCTGCCTCCATGAGCATGACTGGCCACACTCTCTGTCGTAATTTCACCGAGTAAAGTGCAGTAGATATGTAATAATTTTATTACTTGAATTCTATAATTTTAATACTTTTGGAAAAGTATTTCTTCGGCCCAGTTATTAAAATGGGTTGGAGTCCGTGGATGGAAACATCCGTTTAATAACCAATCACCATTCATAATCAGCTTTGTACATGGATGTTCGACTCCCGAACATGACAATATTTTCACCTAACCTGTATCCTGTAATTTGATGTGCGGTGTTTCCTGGTCATTTGATGCCTAGAGTGCTTCTGAATCTAATTTGGATAATTGCTTTCATCAATGATCTTCTTAGATCGGCTCATGCGTTTGTATTACTGCACAAGTGTGTTAACAACATTTGGTATGTTACACCTTTTATTTCATTATGTGAAGTTTTCTTTCATCGACCTAAAGTGTTTTGTGGCGACCGACGCATTTGTTTTTTTTTAAAAAAGGTCAATCGAAATTGAATCCTTTTCAATAACTACATGTTTTGGGCAGGAAAATCTATGATTTGCAACTAACCTGTTTTAAAAGTATTTCATGTCAATTCATTAACTACAACAGGCAACCAGGAACATTTTACAATTAAATTTAATTTCTTTATTTGCATAATATAATAAAATCAATTTATTATTTCACTCTCATTTAAGAATCTAATATGAATCTGTGTAATTATTTTTCTTAATATTTTTTTGATAAATTTAAAGTAACATTTGAACCTTTCACTATTATTTCTGTTACACCTTACTAAAAAGGTTAAATAACTTTTATTTTTTTATTGTAATTTTTGGGGTACTTCTAAGAATTATAATGATAAAAAATGGTTTTATAAAAAGCTGCTAGCATGCTAAACAAAATTAATAAAAATAAAAAAAAGTTGGCCAACAATTTAATATGTTCAGTTGTTCTTAGCATGAACATACATATAGTTAATATTTATTGTTTGCTAAAAATCAAAATTTAACACAGAAAATATCTAGTCTGGACCTAACTTGTAATAAAACATTCAGTCATTTAAGGTTGTACTATATTGTACCTTCCTGGTATTTAATTCTATATTTATTTCTTGTTGTTAATTAAATTTTTTTTTACTACTTACTATAACTGATTTATTTCATTCATGCAACGATTTCCCGTGTGTTTGTTTTTGTGCTTCCTTAATTGTTTTGTTAACACCCTGCCCGACCTATCGCTTTATTTTTTTTTGCCGTATGTGTTACCGGCGGCGATAGGGGTGTTACAGATAGATAACTGGTCAAGCAGTCAGGGCATCGAAACAATTTTATACTATTTTTTACAGTATATAACTATTTTCTTTAAATTTTCTACTTACTTAAAATAAATTTTAATGTTTAGCATTTTATTTTAAGTCGTTTGTTTTAGAAACATTTGATTTAAACGTTTGATTTAGAATTATTTTAATTTAATTTAGGTTAATTATTTTCATTATTAGTTATGATTATTTAAATGGTTAAATTATTTATTTATATTATACAAATTTTTGTTTTCCTGATTCATCTTTAATTAAAGTTTTTTTTTTTTGGTTTAACGTCCGACTGTTCTGCAATTACTGTTAATGCAGACGGTGAAGTATGAAATGATATTTTGTAACGTATAAAAAACGCCGTGCCTGAATGGGATTCGAACCCAAGACCGCATGATGAGAGGCGAGCACGTTACCAACTGCGCCAATGCGGCCGGCAATTAAATTTTGGTATTTACCTTCTGGTGTATTTATTTATAATTTTATATTTTTTTCTTACTATTTAGCTTGGAATATTTAGATTTTATTTAAGATAACTAAAATTAAATTGAAATTATACTTTTTTGATTATTAGTTTTGTTTATTTAAAATTATTTTCGATCTAGATTAGTGAATTCAATTTTCATTAGATCTCATGTTTGTTACTGCTGCTGTTTATTAAAAAAGTAAAATTGGATGTCCATTTAAATTTTTCGTTTATGTTTTATAATATTTTATGTTAAATAATTTAAGTTTCTTTCTTTTGGTTTAACGTCCGACTGTTAAGTTTCGTTAATTAATACTAGAATTTGTCTTTGTAATATCATCATTCTTAGAAAACCCATTACAGCTCTATATATATGTTTTCTGGGTTATGCTTTACATAGATTCAGAGATATTAATTACATCCTTTTCAGATGTGTATTTAGAATTGTGAATATTTTTTTTTGTGATTATTTTACTATATAACTTGGTGGTTGACACTGTTTTTCATGTTCCCCAATCAATTAGTCAAATAACCAATCAGGTAAACAGATAGCTGTCAGAAAGCAATAAGGTAGTCAGATAACCAATCAGACAGTCATTCATAACCAGTCAGGCGGACAGGTAGTAGTCAGAAAGCAATCAGCTAGTCAAATTATTAGTCAGATGATCAGTCAGAATGGCAGTCAGGCAGTAAGGTAGTCAGCCAGACAGAACAAGATAACCAATCACAAAGCAGTATTTTTTATATATAAATACAACTCTATCAATCTATCTACCCTAATTTTTTTCCAACATCTACCAATAAGAAATATTATTAAAAAGTAATTAAGCATATATGTGTTTATACATAAATTTATTTCACCGAATACTTACAAGAAAACAATATATAAAAATGCACTTGTCAGGTGTTGTCATTAAAAAAATTAAAAAAGAAACAGTATTTTTCAGTAATAGGGTAGTTGGCGAATGTTTCATTTGTTGTAGAAAAAATTCAGTGCTTACTCACATGTATTATTGTGGCCATCTGCTTTGTCACGATTGTAAAAATAATTGCAGCCTTAAATGCTTTTTATGTAGAGCGAAATCGTTCTAATCCATGAACTCGTCTATAGCCACATAGAAATGCCACAAAGTGAGATAAGCTTGAACAGTACGTTTGAATGTGTTGTGTAGAATTCTTTCTGCAATGCTTGTGAGAAGTGGATCATCATAGTTCGGCAGATCAGATATCTTGTTGGATATGCGCGTTCGAATAACAACTCGGAAATCCGCAATCGATATGTCGTAGAGAAAAGCAAAAGTGCTCACTAGTAAACGGTTATGGAAGTTGAAGCTACATTCTTGGACGAAGTCATACAGTAGACTGTTCAGCTCACTCCGGCTCTTCGTGAGGTTAACGCTATAAAAGTTCAACTCTTCACATTTTTCATCACGACCGTTGATCACCTTCGTGTCCAAATTCTCATAGTTCGACTCGTAGTACATCAGCTCATCGTAAAAATATCGGGTTCTGTTCAAAATGGTTTCCACCTTCCATTTGTCGCCGAAGAGTTCTCCATATATTCCGGCCAATGTTTGAAACAGCATTTTCTTATCTATATTTTCTTTGCTGGCGAAGTATACCACCGACGAAACAAGCCAGACAAAATACCTCGGACAGGATTTGAAGTTGAATCGATTCGCATTGTTGTTTAATTGGTCAACAAAAGCTGTGAAATTAAGAGGAGTATTGCCGCCGGAGTTATCGAGGTTTACATCAGTCATATTGTCTTCTGATTTTTCAATAGTAACTGCTTCATCGGCTTCTCTCATCTCGGTTTTATGTGATTTTGAAGATTGGTGGAAAATGGTCCAGGATACTCTCTTATATACTACTTACTCTCTGGTATTTTAGTATATTTGCGATCGTATTGTGATAAATTATCACCTCTTTATACAAACCCATTGTTAAAAATTCGGTGTTATCAACGACCGATAACGAAATAATTTTTAATACTGCGTCGGGAGTATTATTACTAATTTCGCTTTTTCGTTTCGCCAGCGCCTTGGTCAGACACTGCTTAAACACTCCTGTTGGTATAGCATGTTTAATGGCGTACGTAGCAGTAGCTAGTCGGTCGGCAAAATCGAAAGAAGATGTGTGACATATTTCACATAATTGTTCGTGAGTGTTTTTAATATCAGCGTCTAGAAATAATTTCTCGAACAGTGGAGCGTTGTTTTCTTTTAACTTAACATTTTCACCTTCAAAATTGTTCAGTAACCGCTTCGCCAATACGTCAAAAAATATTCTAGTGTTTTTCTTCAACCTGTAAATGATTTTCGATTTTTTGTGGAATCGCCTTTCAAAAACCGCATTTACTATATCGGTAGCGATTTTTTGAAGAGGCACGTTAGCTTTTACACCAAAATACACAATCACCAAAATCTCGTGGGTTAGAAATCGTGGGGTGTAAAGCAAACTCGTCCAGTTTTCATTCCTACAAGATACGGCGGCAAGTACCTTTTCGTAATCCATCATCAGGTTGGTTGTGTCTAATCCTTCTTGAACAATCTCCATGATATCGTTGCAGTACATTTATATACTCTGTTTTTATATAGAAGCCATGAAGACGACCTTGTGCGACGCTGCGCAGATCAACTCGATTGGAATATTTTAGTGTCTCACCGCTCCATCAGCGAAAAAATTATTCAAGAATACGAAGAGCGAATAGATTTTAATCTACTGAGCGCAAATTACTACGATCTATCGATACGTTTTCTTAAACACTATAGAAAAAACGGTGTTTTGAATTGGAGATTGTTTTCTTTACATTACAATTTGACGACCACTTTTTTGGATGTATTTCACGAGGATATAGATCATTCAATTGTTTATGCTCGCTTGGATGATGATGAAGAACAGTTGAGTCTGGTTCCCAAAAGGCTGTTGAGGCTATATTCGTTTTAAAAGTATATGGTATAGCTCAAAACACTATAAATAATTTTGGTACATTCGAATTACTATATTGCAGAAGAGTCGGACATTAAACCAAAAAAAAAGAAGATTTACTATAATCTATATACCGCTAATTTCTGTTTTTAATCGAAATAGTCGGAACTATGGTTTATTTATCTGACAGACAAATAAAAAAAAATCGATAATTTTTATAATAAAATTTTATAGCAAAAGTTAGGACTTAAAATATAATACTAACTCGATACGAAATAATGGTGGGGAGTTGATACAATAAAAACAAATCATGCTTAATAATGAATCGAACGAAACAACTCAGATATAGTAGTGGTTGTTATACTATCATATTATTGAGTAATATAATGGTGTAATAACAACTTTCCAACCAAAAAATTAAAACATTAAAAAAGAGAATGAAAATTCGTTCTAAAAGAATTTGTTTTGAAAATAAGAAGTTCAACAGTTACACCGAGTTACGGGCGTATATTATGTTGAAACAAGTTCTTGGGCCAGACGTAAACATACTGGTAAATACAAAATTACCAAACTCGAGACGAGAATTGGACTTCTTTATCCCCGCCTACAATACTGGAATCGAAATACAGGGTCCGACACATCATTCGAATTTCAAAAACATTGAAAATGACGTTGAGAAATATTTGTTTTGTATAAAACTTGGAATTATTATTATATATATACCAGTAAATTTGATAACGAAAAAATTCTTTAATAAAATAAAAAATGATATTGCCAAAAATTATTTTAAAGAGGTCAGCTGAATTTGAATCGACAACTGCAAAAACTAACAGTGATGACAACGATTTCACAACAACGAAAGCCCTGTTCGGTTCTGTGGCATTTAATATCGGGCTGATATTTACCACTACATGTCTTCGAATTTTAAATGTGGATATATTTATTGTAACAATAATATGTTTTTTTCTTCTACTCATTTACGTTATAAGTTTCAAGAAAATAATAATTCCTCTTATGGATAAGATATTAATTAAATAGTTCTGTCGGCAGTCATATAAGTTCACTATACAAATGGAACATGAAATAAGGCGTTCGCGCATATTCTCGAAATCGCTGAAGGTCAGTCTACCGCCTTCTCAACGAAACGAATATATTGTTTTCCATAAGGATATCCGCTGTAATCTAACCAGGAAAATTGTTGAACGAAAAGAAAAACCTATCAAGGAATATATCTGTTTGGATAACAAGAGAATCGAGCTATGCTACAAATCAAAAGAGACACCGCTATCGACATATGATAATTTTTTGATACAGCTCGTCACTTTGTGTGTGAAGAAAATATACTACCAACAAAAAAATTTAATTTTATATTCGCTACATTACTTGGATAATCTTATAACTTCTTATAATAGACTTTATTGTGAATTGGAAGAACCTTTTAAAGAATACGAAAAATTCAAAGACTTATCCTTATTATACGATCTACACACGGAATTAATTGCCGAAACCATGGACAAAGTTGTCGAATCTTCCCTACCACCAGTTAAAGTATTGCACAAGACGTCTGGGAAATTTTTGGATCTTACCCATTATAGAGAGGGTATGTTTTGTGATGCGGATGGCGTAATATATTTTACATCGACTACACAGAATGATTATGAAGTGAATGCGGTTTATGAGTGTATTTTCCTATGTGAAAGATCGAAAACAATTAAACCGTTGAGGCGGCATTTTGATAATTTTTCAGCTAACACAAATTATACTGTATGCAATATATTATCAATCGGTTATTTATAACGAGGAGATAGATACAACAGTAAAACAGTAATATAATCGGCAGCCATGATTATAAACTTTCAGTACTTCAAATGCAATTCGGGAAAGAACTGACAATATTGGACTTAACTACGGGTCGTTCCGCATCTTGGATTTTTAAAGCACCATACGGTATACATACTCTGGCCTATCCAATGAGAAGAACAATATATCGACATTAATACTGACGTAACAGAAAAGATAAAAAATAGGTTAATTTCGTTTTAATTGTGTCTACAATGATGGATTGATATTAGAGTAAAATTAGAATTTCCGACTGCACACCCTTGTCAAAAGTTCAACATATGCCGCTGGTAGTAACTCCATAACACTAGTTCATGTCTGTGATGACTGATTTACTTTTCTCAAATTATTTGAAACAACTCATGTCTTATTTTTATGTTGTCGATCGTTTCCATAACCATTGAACGTCTCAAACTTTCCAGTTTTTGGTGGTCTAAATTATTGTAAACCCACCATTTTATGTTGATCGTGTTTTGATAAAAACTGTATGAGTTTTCGTATTTTTTGCAGCTTAAATTCAAGAATAATTTAACACTTATTACTAAGATCTATTAGGGTATGAGCAATAAATATTAGAAAAACTTTTGGTAAAAATAATAATTATTTATTATACATTATAAAGTTTTTTAAATAATATTATTTACAATACGTTATGCACTATAAATAACAAACATTAATTCTGCTATACATACTACCGTAAAATTGATAATTAAAAATGAATAATAAACTATTTAAAATATATAATAAATTATTGACAAAATAAGCATGAATAATTCGCATTTAATTTAATTAACTACTCAGAAAATAAACACGTGTCCGACAGGAAGGAAGGGGATAAAATCGACGTTTAATTTGTAAAAGTCGTATTTAAAAAAGTTTAGTTTCGTCGGTTAACAGTTTGTGAGTATGTAGATTGGCATAATGAAGGAATGCGATCTACTGCATCAATCTTTCCATTATCTGTAAAATAAAACAATCGTGTATAAACAAATTTTGTCGGGAATCCGTTCTCGTTTTATAATGTTAGTTCCGACAAAGCTCCTTATAGAAGCGTAAATCCTATATGAAGGAATTAAAAAAATACCATTCAAAAAAGATCTTGATAAGATTATGAATTTTAAATCGGTATTAATGTAACATTGGTTTATTTTGCAAAATTTACACATAATTTTTAGGTTTTGTTTCTCTCAAAACTAATGTATCGCCATGAATAATTTATATAATTTTAGGTTAATTTATTTTCAGATACAAAGTTGCTGATTTTTAAAAAAATGAATATGGAATTACAGATGAGGGGTTACATAAGTCCCCTTGGTATGTTGGTGTTTGACGCAGAAATAACTCCTATTCAATTTTATGCGAAGGTAGAAAGCGATTTAGTGTTTCAAAACCAAATAGATATTTTAAATATGCAATGGAATTTATCCCAAAAAGACTTTTTGTTATACGCAAAACCATCATCGATAGATAATCGTACATGGTTATTTTGTCGTAACCTAGTAGCAACTCATGCTGTAAACATTCAGCTGTCCAGTATCAATATGTGCCAACTGATTAAAGTACTGGAAAGAAGTTTTTACGGAGTGAGAAATGTAAAAACATATCAAGATTTCAACGCATTGTTGTGTAATCTTACATACCCAACACTCGATCTAGATTTTATGCCGCTGATCCGAGAAGTTTGTGTAGATTTTGACAAGCTACCGTTCAGAAAACAGACCCTATATTATTTGGCTTCGCAGCCAAAGTTAATCGATAAAAAAACCGGATCGATTGTTCAATAATAAAAAAAATAATTGTGGAACTGTTTTCTACAAAAAAAAAACAAGATCTTTTGAAGGTGCCTTGAGATAGGTACCTTCAAGGTCCTAATTACATCTAAAAACAAGGTATCTAAAGATACCTCAAGATCCTTGAGATCTCAAGGATCTTTCTCAAAAACTTTTTTGTTTATTTTTGTCTAAAAATTTGTTTAGTTTTGTAACGTATTTTTAAACCGCGCGCTATCTCTGTGTTCGTGGAATATTCTAAAAAGATGTTCCCACGTAACGGAATTGCGTCAATCAATTGATCTATCTTATTGACCAGATTTATCGCTGCATTCTACTTGAGGCTATCTCAATCACGTATCATCTCTCAGCCAATTACAAAATTAGATAATTAATTCGGAGATGCGCCCTTGTAGTGTGATAAAAACACATAACAAGTAAAAAAATTAAAGAATAAATCCATATCAACGACTATTTTTCAAATCTTTTATTTCTTTGTCGGAATAGTACCGAAATAAAAATAAATTATAAATAAAAATAAAAATAGTTTTTTGTGACATTTTTGGTATATCGGAGGTTACAAAGAAATATTGTGGCACGTGTAGGATGTATATTGAATGAGATCATACTAAATTGACCTCGGTAATACGATGTGATTGGTTGTACGACATGATGGACAATGATATGAATTGGACAATTTAAAATTAACGGATTGATACAAGATTAACAAAAGCTGGACGCTATAATTTTTAAAAGTAGGGGAGTCAGATGAAGATCTGAAACCGAAAAGACGCATCTTGATCAATATGTAAAATTTCTAAGTTTTAAAGAAAAATGTAATTAAATTGTAGCGTAAAATTTAATTAACGCTATATGTAAAATTGCACAATAACTTAAATGTAGTGAAATAATAGTGTAATAGTGTAAAAATAGTGAAATAATTAGTGCAGTATATTGGAGAATGCTTCATTCAGTTACACCTTTCAAGGAACAAGGCAAACATAAAAAAATAGGAGAGGAAATGGTTGCGGTAGTAAATTCACTTAACAGACATTGTGTTGCTCGACAGTTTAATGAAAATAATGCAAAATATTTACCAAAACATAGTGATTCCAGTATTACCAAAACAAATTGCAAATCACAGACTAGTATAAAAAATATCATAAGACAATATGGATTAATTCTATTAAAGATGCAATAAATATTTTCAAAGTATGTGACTAGGAAAGAATTAAAGATTTTTTATATTTTTACAAATAAATCATAATACAATTCGATTTCGGAAATCAATTACAGAGGTTACTATATTTAAAATAAAAAAAATAAAAGAAAAAAATTTAATAAAGTAAACATGAACAGGCACGGTAGAATACGGATGGTAAAAAGAGATCTGCATGCTACACGGATGAAAGCTCAAGTTAGTCGCATCCGCGTCCAGAAAGACAGAACATCAGAGAAAACAGGTACAGCCTGCAAGAAATTACAATTTCCTGATAAACCATGTAACGTTTATAAGTAGTTTTTCTAAATTTAGTTTTATTTCTTTAATTTTATATTTCATTATTTTATTCCTCGAATACTTAATTCTATAATATTGTAGAGTTTTGTTGGTACTTTCATCTATTTCTTTCAAAATGCATCCGATCCTGTGGTCAAATGATATTTTGTCTTTGTTCTGTGGATTGGAGTAGTGAATTTCATTTTTTCTTTTGTGTGCGGGTATGGAATATGTTCCACCCCTCCTATCCTGTTTTGTGTGAGGTCATCAACATCTCGGGGTGTGTACGTGCTGTTTAGGCTGTAGTCAGACATCGGATGATCGGTAGAAGGGCTGCGATTGGTCGGTTAATATCGCGTGACTTCCATTCTGCCCCTGGCTGGGGGTTATCTGGTTGTTTGTTCGGCCTGTTGAATCCTGGACGTTGAACGATGAAGAAGCGCAGGATGTCGGTCTAGTGCCTTCTTAGGCAAATTCCAAGCGGTATCAAAATGTTTAAACAGTTTCTTTATTTGGTGTAAAAGTAATATCGTCTATGTTCTATTAATGTTTTCAAGTGCTGTTGGCAAAGTATTTTATTGTTATTTCACCATTATGTAGAGTCTTGTCGTTTCGCTTCCTTTGTTTTTCCGTGCGCCCGACGCAGCGGAAATTATTGGGTAAGTAAAGGTCTTTGTATTGATTAAATTAAAGTGTATTGTTTTTGTCATTTATCTTTTGAAAGTAGGGATGGATTATGTATTTGGGACACACGGATCTCGTTGTAATTTGAGTTCTAAAGTTTTTATTATTTTAATACTGTAATTGCGTCATGAAATGTAAAGTAATCTGATGTATTCTAAAATAAGTAATCTAAAGTAAAGTACCTTTGGGAAAGTTATCTTTTAGTTTGTCTTGTATTTGCTTTTGGCAAATTATGTTGTGAGTTATACCTTGGTTATGTATAACTAGTGTAATATAATAAACTTATACACACACACAACAACACATACGTACATTCACAGGACAAACTGAATACGCTCACACATAACATAAACATACATCAGATGATTTACTACCGTCAGATGTGAAAGACAAAAATAATAATAACAAAATTATTTTCCTTTTTTATTAAATAAAATGGATTGTTAACTCACTCTTTTTTTAAATTCTTTAAAGAGTAAGGTGACGATTTACATTTTTTAAAACAGAAAAACATTTTTATAATTGAAAACAATTTTACTGAACAGAAAAAGACAGATATTTTTAGAAGATTGGTTGAAATAAAGATTTCAAGGACTTTTAATAGATTTTAAAGATTTTAAGGAACTTTTAACAGTTTTAATAATCTTATGAATTTTAGAATATTTACAAAAAATCTTTTAATAAAGATCCTTGAATTATTGAATTTGGAAACTTTTCTTTATGAACTTCTGGGACAAAAAAATGGTGCCGTGACCAGGATAAGAAAGGATTCAATTAAGGAATTTCAATAAATAAATAAATTTTGGAAAAGAAATTAAAATAACTAACAAAAAGGACAGGATAGTTAAACAATTTCATCAAACGAAAATAATCAAACCAGAGCAGTTGAAAATCAAAAAGGAGATAAGAAGAAAACATTAAAAAATAACACAACGAATCTTCTAAAAATTATAAAAACTAAAGTATAAACAATTCACATCTGACCAGGTAAACTGACTCCGACTGGTAAGTCATCTGTTTCACATATATACATTTTTACCATAAACAAACGAAATAAAAATAAACATGGAGGAACAAGTGGGACCGATTCTCGAAACGAATAAATTAGACGAAACGAACATTAACTTCCAACTTAGGATACGGAGGAGTACGACAACAGGAAACGTACGACAAAAACGACAAAGACTACAAAAACTATTAGAGAACGAGCGACAAATTGACTTAAACACATTACATAGATTTGATTTTGGTAAACAACTGACCGATTGTCAAAATTATTTTGCAAGGATAAGAAACATCGAAAATTTAACGGAATTAGAAACATATAATGCTAAAATTTTTGAGGATAGGCTTAACAAAATATTAACATTTATATTGCCCCACAAACCGGATAAAGCAGTAGATTTTCAGAATTTAAAGGAAAGGTTTGAGGTTTGGAAAGTAAATAAGTGGCATAATATTGAAGTCAGACCTAATTGTGAACAAAATCTAAATCTTGAAAGGGCACGTTTAGAAGAAAACTTCTTGCCTAATCAAAGGCAAGAAATTCCTAATTGTGATCAATTTAACTTTGCACCTGATACAGGAATATTAAACCCTGTTCTTCAAAATGAAGTACCTGACATCTACATACCGAATGCAGTAGGTAACAATAATCCCTTACATTTTCAACGTGAATTAAATTTCAATTGGACAAAAGTTGCAAATCCAATTGAACAAGAGTTAAAACAATTAACTATCACCGATGGACGAGACATTGATATATTAGTAAGAAATATTAAAATCATCAAACAAATACAGAAACGTTATGCCGTTAATTTACCTCTGGTTTTGTTAACTCCGTTTATGACTGGTTTTACAGAACAAATTTTTGAAAACTCCATTAGGAATAACCATAATTTTGATCAGTTTCATCAAAATTTAGTAAATAAATTAATTACGCCAAAAATGAAAGAAATATTAAAATTGAAATTGTTATACCGAAATCAGTCACAGTCGGAAACCCTTGCAGAATACATGAAGGAAATTTTAGAGAATCATGATGTTTTGAGACTAGATTTAACGGAAGGTGAGTTAATTAATATAATTTTAACAGGTTTAAATGAAATATATGCCACACACATAGGTATAATTGGTAAACCCACCAACTTACAAGATTTTAATAAGTTAGACGCTTATGTTTATGAAAGAGTTTATGCCAGAACTCTTAATGATCTTGGTTTATCAAACATAAATAATACAGGCGCTCTAAATACAATAAATAATACAGTATCTATTCAAGGTAAACAAAATACATTAAAAGATTCAGCATTCAATAACACCAGATCACAAAAATCATCCACAATACCGAAGTGTTTTTATTGTAATAATTCAGGCCACATTAAAAGGAATTGTAAACTTTGGCAACAAAAACAAGGAAATAACCATGTTTCAAAAAACTGAATGAATACAAATACGGAAAACATAGACATATTATTCGTATTTGTAAACATAATGCAAATAAACATTTAAAGATAGGTGAACAAAAGTTAAACGGCAACTATACTTTGAAGGCCTTAATAATAAAAATCAAAAATGATACATTTAAGGCTCTTATTGATTCAGGCTCAACCCACAACATTATTAATCAAAAAATGTACAAACTTTTAAAAAGTAAGAAAGCAGTTATAAAGGAGGAAATTTTTAATGCAATTTGTCTTACAGCGGACAGGTTTCCTTTGGAAATCAATAAACAAGTCTGGGTTAGAATTAATTTACAAAACATATCGTGGAAAATGAACTTTAAAGTATTAACAAAAATACAACACAAAATAATACTAGGAATGCATTTTTTACAAACCACACGTGCAACATTCAATGCAACCAGGTCATTAATAACCTTTGAATGGTTGAAAAATCAAAAATTTTATCTAACAAATACATACCCAGATCAGATTAATAATCTAGAGCAATCCGAGTATATTAAAAATAAAATTACAAACTTATGTAAGGAATTTCCTGATGTACTCACTAATAAATTAGGCTGTACCGATGTATTGACATATGATATTAAACTTAAAAATAATGAAATTATAAAATTGAGACCCTATCCACTAAATCCAATAAAAACACTTCAAATGAAACAGCAAATTGATAAATTATTAAAAGACAAGGTGATAAGAGAGAGTGTTTCCCCTTATTCGTCTCCGGCATTTCTAATTCCGAAACCCAATGGCACGAGTCGTTTAGTTGTGGACTATCGCTCAGTCAACTTGGTAATTGACTCAGAGGCACAACCTTTACCCAACATAAATCAGGCTTTCCAATGGTTTTCCGGTGCACGATGGTTTAGCACGTTAGATTTAGCACAAGCGTACCATCAAATACCATTGACAGATAATCTCGTCAAATTACCGCATTTTGTACTACGGATGGATTATATGAGTACGAAAGATTACCTTTCGGTTTATCAACTGGAGCACAAGTCCTAACACGTCTTATGAATACAATATTCAAAAATATTAAGTATAAATTTGTATTTAATTATATGGATGATATATTAATATATTCCAAAAGTTTTACAGAACACATGAAACACATTAAAATAGTGTTGTCGATTTTAAGAAAAGCTGGTATTACCGTCAACCCTGATAAGGTAACATTTGCAGTGAACGAAATACCATTTCTTGGACACACATTATCATACAAAGGAGTCTCTATAGATTCGACTAGGACACAAAAAATATTGGAATACCCTGAACCCACGTCAGTGAAACAAGTACATCGGTACTGTGGTATGATTAATTATTTTTCTAAATTTATTAAAAATTATGCTGATAGAATCGAACCTCTAAATAGATTACGTCGTAAAAATACTCAGTTTATCTGGGGAGACTCAAAGAAAACCGCATTTGAAGATCTTAAACAAACAATTGCTAATCCCCCGGTACTAGCCATACCAGACTTTTCAAAACAATTTATTTTACAAACAGATGCGTCAGATACAGGTCTAGGGGCTGTACTGCTTCAAGAACAGGAAGGGTCTAGACGATCCATAGCGTACGCTTCCAAGACATTGACAGAGGCAGAAAGGAAGTTTTCTGCATATGAACGAGAATGTCTTGCAGTTGTTTTTGCAACAGATCATTTTCGGACCTACCTGACACATCGTGAATTTCTTTTAGAAACCGATAATCAAGCTTTAGCCTGGCTTCTTTCTAAACCTAAACAACTAGGTAGATTAGCTAGGTGGTTACTTCGATTATCTGTTTTTAAATTTAAAATTAATCACATCCGTGGCTCCGATAATAATGTTGCTGATGCGCTATCAAGGATGTATGATTCTAATAGTGAAGATACCGCAAAAGATATATCTTATATCAATGCCTTATTATCACAGTTTCCTCTATCCTTTACAGATATAAAGAAACATCAAGAACAAGGATACCTTTATCCTTCAACAAAAACAGAAAATGGATACCAAATTTTGTTTTTCCAAAGGAGTATTATGTTTAAAAGATAAAAACAATAATCCAACCAAAATTGTTCTTCCCAACTCTTTAAAAGATTTAGTATTTAAATATTTCCATAATTCTGAAATAGGTGGACATTTAGGCGTCGCTAAAACTATCCACAAAATAACACGATATTTTTACTGGCCAGATGTATATAAAGAGATTCCTGTCAAAGTGAATGCTTGTACAACTTGTCAGAGAAGCAAACCGGGAATGAATTGTAAATGGGGGAATCTCAGTTCTAGAGTTCCAACAACACCATTTGAGACACAGTTTGTTGATACAGTAGGCAGTCTACCAAAAACTAACCAAGGATTCAAATATATATTGGTGGTGGTAGATAGTTTCTCAAAATTCACATGGTTAGCTCCATTAAAAAGTACCAATACGTCATCCATTATAGAAGAATTAAAACGTATTTTTCAACATTACTCCATCCCAAGACTAATAGTCACGGATAACGCCAAAACATTTAATTCAGTAATTTTTAAAAACTTTTGTTTCAATCTAGGCATTAAAAGGACCACACTCTCTCCTTATCACCCACAACCATCTCACGCTGAACGATTAAACAGAAATCTCAGGTCTATTCTTATCGCGTACCATGCAACTACACAAACAACCTGGGATAAATCTCTCTTTTGGTTTCAGTTAGCTTTTAATATGGCTCAACATACCACACATGGTGTGTGTCCATTTGAGATATTACATAATTTCCCGGCTCAAACTCCATTAGATAGAGCGTGGAATATACAAGATATCCTTCATCGGAATCCTGTAAGTTCAAGCAACATGATGGGTAAAATTAAGAGACAACTAATTAAGTCTCATCATGATATGGCACGTAGATATAATGCTACACGCCATCCAAATCCGTTTTCGGTGGGAGATAAAGTTTTACTTAAAACTCATCCCGTAAGTTCGAAACGGAAAAATATTTGTGCAAAAATGACATTCCGATGGTCGGAACCATTTTATATCATAGGTTTCTCCACGCCAGTTACAGCCTTAATACGTAAGACTGTTGGGGGAGAAATAACAAAAGAACACATTTCTAACCTTAAAAAGGTTACATAATTAATTACAAATAGCAATATTTTTAGGTGACGTATGTCGCGACACTCGAGCTTGAGATGATTGTAATAAATTATAACTGATGTTTGCATGCTGAATGACTGTATTGTGAAAGGGGCCCCGAATGAATGTAAAATACTGCCTCAAGCCGACAATTGCTATATACTCGCCTTTCCCTTTTTTTCAATTTAAGCACCCACCTCTTATCCTTCTGCTTTTGCATTTACCCCAGGGGGGGGAGATTGTAATATAATAAACTTATACACACACACAACAACACATACGTACATTCACAGGACAAACTGAATACGCTCACACATAACATAAACATACATCAGATGATTTACTACCGTCAGATGTGAAAGACAAAAAATAATAATAACAAAATTATTTTCCTTTTTTATTAAATAAAATGGATTGTTAACTCACTCTTTTTTAAATTCTTTAAAGAGTAAGGTGACGATTTACATTTTTTAAAACAGAAAAACATTTTTATAATTGAAAACAATTTTACTGAACAGAAAAAGACAGATATTTTTAGAAGATTGGTTGAAATAAAGATTTCAAGGACTTTTAATAGATTTTAAAGATTTTAAGGAACTTTTAACAGTTTTAATAATCTTAAGAATTTTAGAATATTTACAAAAAATCTTTTAATAAAGATCCTTGAATTATTGAATTTGGAAACTTTTCTTTATGAACTTCTGGGACACTAGTTAAGCAGCAAATCCTGCTATAACTTGGGGGAATTACGCCCTGAATATTTATTCAAATAAAGCAATAGAATGAGAGAAATTATTTTATTAGTAAACTCATGTATAATGTTAGTTATATTGGTTTTAATCTTGGAAGTAAAAATTAAAATCGCGTTTTGGGGTGGAAACCCTTAGTGTTCCCATTAGTATTATTTAAAAAATAGTTTTATTTCAGAAATAGTATTATTTCTGTTTTCTACAGAAATTTGTTTGTTGTTTCAGAAAAATACATTCAAATGCATTCAAGTACATTCAAATACATTCAAATATATTCAGCTATGTTCAACTATATTCAAATATATTCAACTATGTTCAACTGTATTCGTATGTTCCTGTTCCCATATTGCTTCATTTATTGAATGGTGTCGATCCTATGTATTGTTATATTGATGTATCGCGATATTGTCGATCCTGGCTGCTGTGTTTATATTTGTTGCTGTGAGATCTTGCCAAGGAGATTCTTGTGGAGAGGAAATATGAATGTATTCACCCAATATTCCGTCATGGAGATTCTTATAAATGGGGAAGTAAAATTGTATTTGTATTTTATTTTATTTCTTTTAATGGACAATTAATCTTATTTAAATAATGGTGATTTATATATGTTGTTAATTATTATTTTATTGTTGCTGGATCCGCAACTTAACTTCAATTTTATGTATAGTATTTTAAATTTGATTTCATTCAGTAAACTCTCAATAAGTCAACAGCATAAAAGTTTTTAATGTTTCATTTATTTCCCAAAGTGGCTATTATAGTTTCATGGGATTATCTCATCTCTGGGAATTCTCTTCCCAGAATGAAAGTTCTGAACCAATTTAGTTTTTTTTAAGGTTAAGTTAGGGAGCGACGGTTCAACCAAACAAAACTGTAACAACTGCCTTCAGTCTGTTACGTTGTATTTTTGTTTTGCTGGCGTAGCTAGTTGTTTTTATCGCCGGTAACTAGATTCTACTGGTGATGTTGATTTAACTCACCATCCGGTGGCGCGCTCTATCGTTTTTACGGCGAACTGCGTTCGGCCCTCACGGTGTGCTGCCTCAACAAGCATGACTAGTCACTCTCAGTTGTATTTTCAGTGAGTATAGTACTATGAATACGTAGTAATTGTTATTACGTATTATTTTAAATTTCTAACTTTTGGAAAAGTTAAATAATTTCTTCTGCCCATTTTATTAATATGGTAAGTTAATTTTCTTTTTAGTATTCCGAGAGCTGGGAATTTGTCACGAGTTGTTTAAAATCAAGTTTTGTAAAAGTAAGCTACGCTGTGTTAAGCTTTTTTTATATCTGTCACTTGTATTTATTAAAGGTTAAGTAACTTTATGTTTAAATTTGTATTTATGTGACCAAAAATTCTTACCTTTCTTGAGTACAGCAATACAGCAAACACCCCAACAAAATAGTCTGGCGACAGAGTTGCAGAAATCCGTGAAGTTTAATTTACAAGTTAGCTGCAAAGTAAACTGTGCTGTGCTTTTATACTAAAAATCGTTCGATTCCTACACAGTAGTTTATGGTGGGGGGATTTCAATTCCCTTACCACTACTTGACTTCCCTCTCTTTTAAAGAGGTGGAGGTGGAAACAAGTTTAGAATATTTACTACTTACCACCTTCCACTAGACTTCCCTCTCTTCTAATGTATTGGGCGCGGTCGCAATTGTCTCACGTATACTAACTTACAATCTATCCCCTTCTCCAAGAGAATGGGAGATCAAAATAGTATAAAAGGGGAACACTTTTGTGGTTTAATTCAGTTGGCAGGAGAGCTCAAGAAACCTTGCGGTGTTAACCTAATGAGTTACTCTTGCCTTCTCGGGTCTTTAAGTTGTTGTATCTAAGCCGTGCTAAAGAACAAAAGCTTTGAGGTCTTCCCCCTCACCACCAATTCACAAAAGTTTGATACTTAACAGTGACAACGAAGACTTTTGTGTAACGGTCTGGTGGGGGTAGGTTTTGGGGGTAGGAGGTAAAAGGTAAATTACCTTGAACTTTCTACTTGATTCAGATGGCAGAAAAACTTAGGAAACCGACCGGTGTAAACGTAATAAGTTACTCTTGCCTTCTCGGGTCTTTAAGTTGTTGTATCTAAGCCGTGCTAAAGAACAAAAGCTTTGAGGTCTTCCCCCTCACCACCAATTCACAAAAGTTTGATACTTAACAGTGACAACGAAGACTTTTGTGTAACGGTCTGGTGGGGGTAGGTTTTGGGGGTAGGAGGTAAAAGGTAAATTACCTTGAACTTTCTACTTGATTCAGATGGCAGAAAAACTTAGGAAACCGACCGGTGTAAACGTAATAAGTTACTCTTGCCTTCTCGGGTCTTTAAGTTGTTGTATCTAAGCCGTGCTAAAGAACAAAAGCTTTGAGGTCTTCCCCCTCACCACCAATTCACAAAAGTTTGATACTTAACAGTGACAACGAAGACTTTTGTGTAACGGTCTGGTGGGGGTAGGTTTTGGGGGTAGGAGGTAAAAGGTAAATTACCTTGAACTTTCTACTTGATTCAGATGGCAGAAAAACTTAGGAAACCTTGCGGTGTTAACCTAATGAGTTACTCTTGCCTTCTCGGGTCTTTAAGTTGTTGTATCTAAGCCGTGCTAAAGAACAAAAGCTTTGAGGTCTTCCCCCTCACCACCAATTCACAAAAGTTTGATACTTAACAGTGACAACGAAGACTTTTGTGTAACGGTCTGGTGGGGGTAGGTTTTGGTGGTAGGAAGGGAAGGGTAAAGACCTTGAACTTTTTGTTTAATGTATGTGTTGAAAATTTTAAAAAAACCAACGTGTATAGCGTCTTATCACTTACAGTGTGGGTATGTAACGTAATTTAGGTGTGATGAGAAATAATTAAAAAAAAATTGGACAAGATTTAATTTTTTGGCTTGTAGGGTAGACTAATATCATTTCTGACCGTAAATTTTATTTCTAGGTCTAATTGCGAGTATTTTGAATAGTCACACGTTTAGGTTTATTTTATGGTGTATGTTAGGTCTGTTGGAGTAACCGGAGGGAGAACTGGGCGAGTGAGGTCCGGACAAGTAAATAATTGTTTTTGTCACAGGAAGAATAGTTACCTACTACTTAATCTAAAATTTTGTCATGATGCAGGAAGTACCTCATCTAACTACTTTTATAATTTTAGTATTCTCAGGTCAGCTGGAGTGTAGGGAGGGGGAACTGGGTGAGAAAAATGACTTACACGGTAGTAACAGAGGTTACGGACAGGTAAAAAAATGTTTGTTAGGTTAGGCCCTCCGCACGCTAAAGCATCCAGTGGGTGACGGACGCGACACCCTTAACACCTTTATAACGCTAGAATCCGCAGTCGAGCCGTGTGTTAACCTCATTAAAACCACATCATACGTATATTTGTCGAACATAGTCCCAGACAATCAACTGTGTTAGATATAGGAAACTCAGGCACCCGACTAATTCTCTCGCATTGTACCAGGATAATTAACACCCTCATTATGTAACCAATGAAACGCTACACTCAGACTTGAACGTACTCTACCTAAATGACGTTTCTTTTTATAAACAAACGTAGGTTTGTTAGTAGGTTAAACAAACGCAGCAGCTATAGGTCGATAGTCTAGCAGATAGGCAGTCAGACAGTCATAACCAGTCAAGCAGTCAGGGCATGTAATTATTAAACCCGGTTTTATAGTATTTTTAACTAATTTCTTTATATTTTATCTGCTTAGGCTAAAAGACATAAGACATATACCCATAGCAGACAGGTGGAGTGACAAATTATATTTACACTTAATCTGTTTGTTGCATGGCTAAAATAAATAGTTCTCTTTCTTATCACATGGTTAGAAAATTAAACGACTGAATCATTTAAAAACAGAAAAGGTATAGGTTTAAAAGACACTATTCAGAGTTATCTCCTCTGAAAGTAATGAATTTCACTATACAGCCAGACCCTGTGGTAAATGATCTGAAGGTGTTATTTGCAGAGTAGAAATATGTGCTTTTCAGAGGGCCCGGCATGCTGATAAGCGTACTTTTCCACTCAGTGAGGAAGGCAACCGTAAACACCTCACTCCACGTTTTACTTAGTAAAATTTTACAGGTTCAAACCAGCCTTTTGGCTGAAGACCTAATCATCATCAAAGTTAAAAGAATAAAAATAGTTTCAGTTGTTTCCATAATTTTCTTTTAATTCTTTTGTATTGTCCAAAATATGTTTTGAAAATTATACTAAGCAGACCGTTATCCAGAGAAGTAGTCAGATAAACAGTCGATTGTATAGCAGATCACCAGTCAAGCAGTCAGGTCATCGATGTATTGTTGTATTCGGTTTTATATAGTATTTTTAAATAATTTCTTTAAATTTTATATGTTTACTTTAAAATAAATCTTAATGTTCTAGGCAGTCAAATAACTAGTCGATAGTCGACAAAAAGACAGTCAGATTATCAGGTAACTGGTCAGGCAGTCAGGTAAGGTCCTTAGTAATTCCAGATACATGAAGCTCAGCAATCAGTGTTGGACAAAAAACATATTTATGTTAATATTGGTTGATATATTTCTGTTAATATTATTTTTTTAGTATTCTTTGACACGTCTCGTTAGTGAATAATAATATATAGATAAAAAAAATATTTATTAAAATTGTTTCTACTGCCAGAGACAAAAAAGTATATATTATGATTCTCCACCATGTATGTGCGATCTTTCCCATTTTATGTTTTTCGAATAATGCAATTTATTTCGGT
Organism: Catonia carolina; assembly: GCA_035578175.1. Taxonomy (NCBI): domain Eukaryota; kingdom Metazoa; phylum Arthropoda; class Insecta; order Hemiptera; family Achilidae; genus Catonia; species Catonia carolina. The sequence continues at coordinate 56,640 of JAQMRL010000001.1, forward strand.
CATTCTCGGGCGGCAAATTCAGGTTTTTTTATTTTATATTGTATTATTTATACATATTTGTTTTTTTATTTCGATTTCCACCAATTAAGACCAACCAAACAAAACTATAGTAAACTGCACTATAGCTGCATAGCCAATCTCGGAAGAAAATTGTTAATGTGGTTACGTTTATGACCGAGGAAGCAAAGCACGGTATTTTTACTATAGATGTTAAGAAAATTATCGAACTCGTTTGTGGAGCAACTGGTGTGTCAAAACGTTCAATTATGCTAATAAAACAAGAATCAAAAGTAATATTAGAAGGATCGTCATTGTCTTTTACGACACCCAAAGAACATTCGGTACGGGCCAAACCTGTTTCACGTTTGGATGATTTTGACAGGAGTGTTATCTGTCAAAAAATAAATAATTTTTACACAGACGAAGGTGGAAAATGCTTACTAACAATAAATAAATTATTAATAATCAATTAATAATTAAAAATAATATTAAAGACTATTATTAATCAATTAAAAAATTAAGTAGCGCTGTTTCAAAATTGTTACCTAAAATTTTGTTAAAGTATAAATAATCTTAGAAATAGCTTTATAAATTATAATTGGGTCTATATGAATATTATTGTATAAATGTAGCTTTATAGAAAACTGTGTCATCCATTTTGTTTTGAAGTGGGTATTTTTGATACACCTTATAGTATTATTGGCTGAACTCTGTGCAAGCCAGATGAGACCCTTAAGGATCCCACACACCGGGGCGAATTATTCGCAGCTGTAGCGGCATCGAGAATTCCGCGTTGGCTGCGGTAGCAATTTTCGCGTCACCGCTCAGACCGGCGCGTAAATCGCAACAATAGCGGTTGTTTATTTATCAAAATTCATAGTTTTTGGCCTCCGGGCCAGCCGAGTCAGTCAGCTGGTAGAGTGTCGCTATTATTTGTTAAGTAACACCGGTTGGGCAAGCGACTTTGTATAGTGACCAGCTGACAGCCATCCATGAACAAACTCTACAGGAATCCCTGTTTAAACTCATGCCTAATGCACTTCAAAAATACAGCGATCAAATTGGGCAGTTGTTAATAATGTATAAAGTTCCCGATAACAAATAAAAGCTACAAAAAAATTCATAGTTTTTTTGCTATATGTTGTCTGAAAAAGAAAAGGTACTTGTGTTGGGTGCATTAGTAGCAGAAGAAGAAAATAACTGGTTACTAATAAAGTTTAATTTATCTAGTTAAGTAATACAATTTTGGAAAGTGTGTAACCTTTATACAAGGTACACTGTGTTGTTAAAAATTTAAAATACACAATGAAATGTATTGCAGCAGTATTGTATGGTATTAACAAAACAGCACAAAAAATCTGGTGTGAAACACTCACACAACTTTATCGCGCCAATGCAAATAATGACTAATATAACCTAAAATTAGTAATAAAACATTAGAAATTAACAAAAAACTAACCTCCATAAACATAATTTAATTTTAATCATAAGTGAAAGACGCAAAATGAAAATCAACCTCAGTTTGGCTTAAAAATACGGAAAAAATCACTCTTTCACGCAGGCTCTGTAGAGAAAAATGCTTTGAATAAAAGTTGTAGATCTTTTAATTTTCTATAAATTTTTATTAGACACTTTTGTCATAAAATGCGTACTAAGGCTGAAATATTAAAAAGTCAATTTATTTTACTCATTTTCATGGAACAGAAAATCACTAATTAGGCCTACCGTTAAACTAAGCGTTTTACATAGAAATGTTTGAAAAAAAATTATAGATTTTTTAATCATCTACAACTTTTATGATATACATTTTGGCGCTAAAATGCATATTAAAGCCGCAATGTTGAAAATACAATTTTTTAAGAGAAAGAGCCTTTCGAAAAATTTCATCAAACATGGCGCCTACCCTATCTTGTAGAGCATAAACAAAGTAAACCAGGCGATTTTAAAAACAATTTTAGGAGCCGTTTTTGAGATAATCGCAAAAACGTGAAAAGTTACACGAATAAACTACTACTTCAGGTTGACCGATTTTGATGAAAATCTTCGTGTCGGGTCCGGTAGTGGTGTCTAACTTAAGTTTCAAGTTTCAAGTTCGTACGATGTTCCGTTTTTGAGATATTCTATTCACGCACATACACACACACACACACACACAAACAAACCAATCGCTAAAAAAAACATGTTTTTTGGGTTCAGGGGGTCTGAAAACGTGTAGATTCGGTGAAAACTGGACATGAAAACAATAGGCCTACTTTCCTTCCTATAATATTCATATAGGCAAGGGGAAGTAAAAACCATCAAATTAGACTTAAGACTGTAGAACACTTAGTAATTTATTTTATTTAAGTAAATAATTTTTTACTTTCTCTTGGTCTGTATGAATATATCGGGAAGAACGTATTAATTTTGTTGATTTTTCGAAATCGAGTTTTCACCGGATGTACACTTTTTCAGACCCTCTGAACCCAAAAAACACATGTTTTTAGTGCTGGTCTGCGCGCGCGTGTGTGTGTGAACAAAATATCTCAAGAACGAAGTATCGTACAAAGTTGGAACTTAAAACTGAAGTTAGGTACGACTGCGGGACCCGACACGAACATTTTCATCAAAATCAGTCAACCGGAATTAGTAGTTTATTCGTGAAATTTTTCATTATTTCGCGATTTTCTCAAAAACAGCTTCTGAATTTATTTTTTCAATTCGCCTCATTTACGGCTTACTACATTTTTTATGCTCTACAAGATAGGGTAAGTACCACGTCTGTTGAAATTTTTGGGAAGGCTTGGCTCTCATAGAAAAAATGTTTTTTCTAAGATTGCGGCTTTATTTGCATTTTAGAGCAAAAATGTATATAATCAAAGTTGTAGGACATTCAAAACACCACAACTTTTATTTCAAACATTTGTTTTGTACATTGCTTACTTAAGCGGCAAATTAGTGATTTTATGTTTTTTTCCATGAATATCTGTAAAAAATGTATTTTTTAAAGATTGCATCCTTAGTATGCATTTTATGAGACATGTATATTATTATTATTATTAATACAATGCCTTTATTTAAAACATATTAACAGCATATCACAAAAATAACAATACAAAAGAAAATAATACAAATGATACAAATGAAAATGAATACAAATGAAAATGAAACAAAATGAAATAAAATGAAATAACCAACAAACTCAGCCTAAATCTTGACATGACCTATAGATGGTCGTCTAGTTATATATGTTTATGTTTTAGTCTAGAAGTAATAAAGTAGATATAGTTAGGGTGTTTTGACATATTATAGACTATAAATTATAATAAGCTAGCATGTTAGAAATTAATATAGTTTTAAGATAAGAGATTTCTTGTAAACGAATGACACCCTTTTTCAACAGTTCTTACTCAAAACTCAACCAGTACGGTTCACCTTTTTTCTTAGCTTCATAACTTGTACGGTGTCATTCGTCCACTTGACTATGTACTGCACAGGCGAAGCCTGAATAAATCTTTTTAAAAAAGACTTTCAAAGTTCACTTCATTTAACTGGCGCCCGAACAGGGACCAGCGAGTTCAACGTTGACTACAGAGTTTAATTTTGACAACAAGTTCGACTTTAAATTCATCAGAATATTTTCCGACTGATCGTTCAAATAACCATCGATCGTGAGAATTTCATATGCTGTCAAGAAGAACTTAGACCACAGTCTTTTGCGCTGGTGCCGACCTTCCTTCAAAGAACTTCGAAACGTCTTCCCATCTTCTTATCATCTCAACTCCTCGACTTCTTCTTCTTCTCGTCTCGACAATCTGGAAAAACCGAGATTCACCTCACTTCCACTAGGAATTGGACAACAAGCAAGAAGATTCTTAGCAAAATCTCCGCAGCAAACTTCAAGCCTTCCATCAAGTCACCAAATAAACGACGGTAAATATTTAAAAATGAATGAAAATACTATAAATAAACCATTGCCTAGCGAGTACTTAAGATTAATTCCCCAATATGACGGTTCACCTGTCGAATTAATTCACTTTATCGAAATTTGCGAGAAATTATGTAAAGAATATTGTACTAATACAATCGTAGAAAGTGCACCCAATCATTGGATACTTTTTAATTCTGCTAGAAATAAACTAGGAGGTGTAGCTAAATTGGTAGCTTATAATAATAATTGCGATAGTATCCCCTCATTAATAAAATCTCTAAGAGAAAATTTTGCAGATAACAGAACTGTTCCTCAATTAATTGCGGAACTAACTAAATTAAAATCATTCCATAAGGAACATCCCATTAGTTTTATTAATAGATTAGAAGAAAAAAGAACTAACATAATAACAAAATACAAACTTGACGGTATAGAAGGACATGTACTGACAATTCTTATCTCACAATTAGATAATCAGATTATTAACACGTTAATTCATGGCATACCATTACAGTTAGGTACACATTTACAAACTCTCCAAGTAACCACGCTGGATGAAGCCAGAAACAAAATTATTAACCACAGTAACTTACTATTACAACACTTAGGTTTTTCGACTGACATAACAAATCTAAATGCCAGCAATTTTAATCACAAACCTCCACAAAAACCTTCACATACTTCTTATAATACTAATAATAATAATAGGAATAATAACCCTAACAATAATTACCAAAACAAAAATTATCACAGTAGATATAATAATAATAATAATAATAATAATAATAATAATAATAATAATAATAATAATAATAATAATCAAAATTATAATAATAATCAAAATCATGGTAGAAATCATAACCAACCTTTTAATAAGGAACGATATGAAAACCAAAACAGATCAAATAACACTGTTTCTATGCGAACTGTATCTAATCAACGCAGACAACAAGAGACGCATTTAACAGAAGCAGAGACCGAAAACGAACAATTAAAATTAGAAATTAAAAACTTAAACGAAAAATTAGATGCGTTAACTAATCATTTTTTAATGCCAGGCCCTTCGAGAATCGAAACCACGTAGAAATTGAATTAAATGTTACACAAAAGAAAAATCTCCCATACTTTACTTACGCAAACAATGTATTTTTAGTAGACACCGGATCTAAAATGAATTTTATTTGTAAAAAAGCGTTAACCCCCGATTTAAAAATATATAAAGAACACTTTAGTATTAAAACCCCCACTGGTACAGAAACAGGTAACGAGTACACGATATGTAATTTAAGAGATGTATTTAATGTAAATATTAATGCTAAATTTTATATTTTTGAATTTTCTGAGAATTATGATATTTTAATAGGATACCAAACGTTACAAGATTTAAATGCTAGTGTTAATTTTGCGACCAACTGTCTCGAATATCCCACTGGTATGAAAAGATTGAACGGGTGTAATGAAGAAATTAATTTAAAAAAAGGATGGAATAGAGTTACATTTTTAACAAAAAACCAACCATCCAATGGAATAGGTATTATTAAAAATGAAACATTTAATATACCAGAAAGCTTAGTTAATATAAGTAATCGTAAATGTACGATAGATGTGTATTCAGAGGAAAACAAGACCGTTAGTCCTGAACCTCTTGAAATATACGAATGCGAATTAATTGATAATATTAAGGAAACCTACGAATTAAATAAAAATAATATTAGTAAATTAGTTAGGTTAGAACATATGAATGAGGAAGAAAAAATTAAAATAATTGATCTAATATCACAATACCCTAATGTAATAAAGAAAGAAAATGAACCTCTTACGGCAACTAATTTATTAAAACATAAAATAAGAACAACTGATGAAAATCCCGTATATAGTAAAAACTATCGTTATCCTGCAGTTTTTAAGGAGGATATTAAAATAGAGATAGATAATTTGTTAAAATCTAAAATAATTAGACCTTCTAATTCACCATATAATGCACCGATATGGGTAGTCCCAAAAAAATTAGACGCCTCAGGTAAGCGTAAAATTAGAATGGTAATAGATTATAGAAAATTAAATGACAAAACATTAGATGATCGATTTCCCCTTCCTAATATAGAGGATCTTTTTGGAAAAATTGGCAGAGCAACGTACTTTTCTTCACTTGACCTTGCCTCTGGATTTCACCAGATAGAAGTCGATGAAGAATCGATACCTAAAACTGCATTCTCTACTGAAGCAGGCCATTTTGAATTTTTAAGAATGCCCTTTGGATTAAAGAATGGACCACCAACCTTCCAACGCGCTATGAACATAATTTTTGCTGATATCCCGAATACTTTAATTTACCTTGACGATATTATTGTATTTTCTGATAGTCTTACGGAACATTTAAAACACCTTAAACGAGTATTTGATAAATTAAAAACTTTTAGATTAAAAATACAATTGGATAAAACGGAATTTTGTAAGAAAGAGCTATTATTTCTCGGTCATATAATATCTAAAGAAGGAATATCTCCTAATCCAGAAAAAATTAAAGTAGTTAAAGAATTCCCTATGCCTAAAAATCAAAAACAAATTAAACAATTTCTCGGCCTAACAGGTTATTACAGAAAAATGATAAAAGATTATGCTAAAATAGCTCAACCAATGACAAGATTTCTTAGAAAAAACGAAACTGTAAACTTTAATAATAAAGAATTTCAAGAAAGTTTTAATAAATTAAAAGAATTAATAATAAACGCTCCAATTTTAACATTACCAGATTTTAATAAACCATTTATTTTAACAACTGATGCATCTGACGTAGCTATAGGATCAGTCCTATCACAATCTGTAGATGGAAAAGACCTTCCAATCTGTTATGCATCTAGAACTCTTAATAGACCAGAAAATAATTTATCTACCATAGAAAAAGAATTACTTTCAATCGTATGGTCATGTAAACATTTTAGACCCTATCTTTACGGACAAAAATTTATTATTCAAACGGATCATAAACCCCTTCAATGGCTCCATAATTTAAAAGAACCAAACGCTAAACTTATGCGATGGAAACTTCTTTTAGAAGAGTTTAATTTCACAATAAAATATATTAAAGGTAAAACAAACGTTGTAGCTGACGCTCTCTCCCGTATAACATTAGACAATGAAATACATGTTACGGAAAATAACGAAGTAAACTCGGAAGAAATTATTAATGATTTTATAGAACAATATTGTAATAGAGACAATCCCATAGACGATGACAACTCGAGTATGATCACTATTCATTCCCAAGAAAGTTCGAATGAAAATATTCATATTATGGATAAAGATGCAATTATGAATGTAGAACAAAATCAAATCATAATCGAACGTGGCAATAAAAAACCATTTTTAAAAAAGTATTTAATAAAAACCGAATTACGTTTTTCTTTAAAGACCCAACAGAAATAACTGAATCGTTAAATTTATTCTCTGAATACGTTACTACTAATACAACCTACGGAGTCCTATGTCATAAAACCGGTATAAATAATAAAATATATGAAGACATGTTAAATAAATTCCAAGAAATGACAAATTCGTTCCCCAATATAAAATTAAAAATTTATGAAAAACTAAACTTAGATATAGAAGATAAAGATGAACAACTGGAAATAATAAGTAATTACCACACAACTAAAACCTATCACAGAGGTATAAATGAAAATTATCAACATATACGTAGAAAATATTACTGGCCATCTATGCATAAAGATGTAACAAATTTTATAAACCAATGTCATTCGTGCCTACAGACTAAATATGATAGGAAACCAATTAAAACAAAATTCGAAATCACCCCTACTCCAACTAAACCATTTGAAAGATTACAAATCGATATATTTACTTATGATAAATCAAAAATCTTAACTATCATTGATTGTTTTTCTAGAAAATTAAATGCTTATGTTTTAAAAAGCCTTAACAGTACAGAAGTATTCAAAGCTTTAAAACATTACCTAGCTATTTTTCCCATACCTGACATAATACAAAGCGATAACGGCAAAGAATTCGACAATAATCTATATAAGCAATTTCTTAATATACATAATATTAAACCACACTTTACTACTCCTTGTCACCCTAATTCGAAAGGATTAATAGAAAGAGCACATTCAACTTTATTAGAAACTTTACAAGCTATAGACACGCAACAAAAAGGAATAACGATTCGAGATAAACTAGATCTTGCGCTAATTTCATATAATAACTCGATTAAATCTAAATTTAACCTTACCCCTAACGAACTAACGTTTGGAGAACAAACAACTATAAACGATAATATTTCAAATTGTCTTATAACAGAAGAATTAGCCAACCAATATTTTGATAGACTCAAAATTTTACATAAATTAACAAAAAACAACATACAAAAAGAAAAAGAAGAGCGAACACAAAAATTAAATAAAACTAGAGAAAATAAAACGCAAATCCCAAATAAAATGTATATACAGACAAAAGGACGATACAAAACAACACCTAGATATACTCTTGTAAAAAAATTAGATTCAAAAAATGTATTATTAAAAGGAAAATATAAAGTAAAAATACACCCAGACAGAATAAAACGTCCCAGAAAAATTGTAAAAACTTTATCTGTTCCAGATGATCCTTGTACTAGCAATACAATGGCTCATGATAGCGGAAGCCTATAGAATAGTAGACTTGACTAACTCAGCAGGAATCATACCTATCAGGATAAGTGATACTATAATGATAAAAGACTATTACACTTACATACATTACGTAAATTTAACTAGTTTTAAGATAGAAATTAACATTCTAGATTATAATATTGACTCCTTATACAATGCTGGTATTGACCATAATATAATTAAATCCATGAAAGCTAATATAAACTATTTAAAGGACAAATTCTCTCATTTTAAAAGTTTAAAAGAAACAAGAAAGAAAAGAGGACTTATTAACGGTTTAGGTACAGCTTTGTCTTGGCTAACAGGTACACTTGATGCCAATGATAAAGAAAAATACGATAAAAGTATTAATTTGATCGAAAACAACGAACAACATTTACTACACGATCTAAAAAACCAATTTATAATTAATCAAGATTTAATAGACCAATTTAATGATAACGTTAAAATAATACAAAGAAACAATTTAAAATTACTCAATACAACACAAGACCAAAATAGTATACTAACTAGACTTCAGCAAACAACCCTAATAACTTCAACATTAACTTTGATCGAATTTAAATTAAATGACATACTTGATAGTCTAGAAAGTTGTGAAAAGAATGTTTTACACCACGGCATAATTACTAAAAATGAACTACATAAATTAACTTCAAGTAAACAAGTAAAATTAATCTCTGACGACATAACTATACTTTGGGAATTAGGCTCAGTAAATTGCGTACTTTCAGACTCAACTATTACATACTTTGTTAAATTACCAAAAGCTCATGATACTTGGAAAACGTATTTACTATTGCCCTATCCAGTACTAGATAAAAACCAAGAAACGTACACAACACGTACTAATAATTCAATTGTTGCTGTTGCAGATAAACAACTGCATGTTGTTTCATCTTGTATTACTATGTATAACAAACAATATTGTAGGCATAATAAAACTTTGTTTAATAATTGTATTTTAGAAATAATTAATAATGATAAGTTAAATAATTGTAGTAAAATACGTGTGAATGAAGATAAAGAAATTTTTAAATTTATAGAACATTGTAACTGTGTATTAACTTATAAAATTAGAAAAGTAAGAATAGGTATTAATGATAAGGAACTAGATATAAATCTACCCCAAACATCTCTCATTTATATTAATTCCAATGAATTGATAAAAGATGTAAAAATGCCATTTTCTTATATGGAATCGTTTCCACAAAAATTAACAAATATTCCAACGAATAGTGTTAATAATAATATGGAACTTGAAAATTTACATTTGGCAAATTTAAAAAATGAACATATGGAATCTTTGGATTATTTAAATTTAGAAAGTAATAATTATTCTGTAATCATTATGTTATGTATTTTTATTATTATTGTTAGCTTAGCTTGTATCTATTATAAGAAAAAACAGAACACCCCACAAATAACTCAGGCGATACCACTACAAATCCTGAAGCAACAATTCGTGAAATGTTTTCATCAACACTGCTCATGCAGTCACAGCACTTTATATAATACAATACATTTTTTAAATTTAGATCAATAAAATTAATCCAAATTAAAACGTAGTTAACTTAATAATAATACGATATCCATAAAGCCACTGGCTCTAGCGTGCACCCTGTAGTTAAGAGTGGCTGAACTATACTGCTCTCTACAGGGAGAAAATGAAACTAGGACTCGATTCACTTTTGCAATGAAAAATATACTAAAAACAGTACACAGTGTATTATCTAATTTTTCAACAGTTAATAAGAGAATTTAGATAACATATATAATAAAATATTTAAATATCAGTGGCTGGTCTTTCTAATTAACTAAACTAATTTTTACTTACACAGATAAAATTATTATTAAAGACAATTTTTTCTTTTCCTTTCCCTTCTTTTCTTTTTTTAATTATGTAATACAAAATTAAAAAAAAAGAATTAATTTATTTTTTTACATAAGCCTTCTTAATATAATAACTGCACTCATAAACAGCCAAATAGCGTATCGTTCATTTACATACACCAATCTCAAAGTAAAGTGTAAATCTGAGATCTTTTGTTGTTTAGGTCATCAGCCGAAAGGCTGGTTTGAACCTGTAGAGGTTTTACTAAGTAAAACGAGGAGTGAGATGGTTTACCATGCCTTCCTCACCGAGTGGAAAAGTACGCTTATCAGCATTCCGGGCCCTCTGAAAAGCACATATTTCCCACTCTGCAAATGACACCATCACTTCATTCACCACAGGGTCTGGCTGTATAATGAAATTCATTACTTTCAGAGGTGATAACTCTGATTAGTGTCTTTTACACCTCTACCTCTTCTGTTCTTAAATGATTCAGCCATTTAATTGGCTGACCATGTGTTAAGAAACAGAACTATTTATTTTAGCCCTGCAACGAACAGATTTAGTGTAAACAATTTGACACTCCACCTGTCTGTTATGGGCAGATAGTTTATGTATAATTATAAAAATAATTGTAATATTCAAAGTTATCACTTTATAATATGTTGTTTTATTCTTATATAGTTGGTTTATTTTCGTTAATTTTTCACAATTTTCAAAATTCTTACCAGAATAAAATGCTACACATTCTAATTATGTACCAAAGAGTGGTCTTACCAACAAAAAAAAATTTGTAGCTCAACCTGTAACCTAGTGGTTGCTGAAAAAAGTACAAACATTAACTCTAATTAGAATAGGGATCCACACTCCCCTTAAAAAACTCCTTTGTAAGTACAAAAAAGAAGAAATTATTACAAACGCAAAGGTAAAAAATTATAGTCTGGTTTGACATCATGGCATCAAGATGTTTTCACTTGTAAGACTAGAGTTTAGTCATTTAGGTCCAAAGAAACATATTAACCGTTATATATTAAATGTTAATACATCAGAATATAATCTTAAGGTATAATTACCGTTCGTATTAGAACAGATGTGAAAAGAGACGTAAAGTAGTGATACGATCAGAAATAGCCAGGAGGTTCTTACTACCCACATACCTTTGGATGTAGGAGAAAATATAAACGTTATTCAAATTATGTCATATCCGTAACGATAAACACTGTTTATGGACGTTAAAACAGTACAACAAACAAGCACGCGTGTACATACAATCGGTATATCTTCGGGGTTTAAATAGCTAAACAAAATTCGCGCTTGAAGTTTATTTGTATTGGAGAAAACAACACTGAATGAACAACTTATTACTGAATTAATCGAATATTTAAAACTTATCTGCTAACGATTGGTATGCAATATTAATAGGGACATAAACACATCATAATACTCGATAAATTCATTCTTTTAATAATGCGTTCAAGTAATTTTCAGTCATTATAAGAACAAAAAATATTCACCAACTATAATTACAATCTATTTAAAATAATTAAATGCCCTGCACGTTTTATCGTACAGTACGTTGCAATTATTATCCAACTAAACAAAATTCACTGCAATGTAACTACATATACACTAATAATACTACAGGCAATTTGCCTGACATTACAGAATGTGAAGCTAAAAACTTATCGGTAGCTAATTTTCATTTTTCGTTCTTTTATTTAACACAAAATAAAATTCATAAAATTCTTTCACGTCTTTTAATCGTTTAATAAAATTTCTGTCCGTTTATCTTCATTATATTAGCATCCCGTTTGGTTTTTTGGTATTCCTTAACATTTCTTTTTCCGGTTCCCACAAATCATTTCCTCAGTCCATATATGCAACCTTCCTGTTTAATATATACATCCTTCCAAATGATTTTTGTTGGTTAAGTAAATTTCATTAGTTAATTTATACTTTATTTTTCGTCCATATGTTTAAATGATTTTTTAAACGAGTTAGATAATCGGTTACAACAGAAACCAACTTTTAGACTACCTAATCATATGTTATGAAAACCCTTCTATAAAATACTTATTTCAGATTTATTAATAACACCTTAAATGGATGCATTAAAGAAACTTTCTTTATTAACTGCATCTAGGAGATTTCAAAATGACAGTAAGGACAAAACGAGATAAAAATTTACGTGTAAATATTAATTCTATATTAAATTATTTACCAATTCGTTCCTCACCTTTTTAATATACTATTTACTTATTTGCTTCAATAAGAGTTTCATCTAACAATTGAAGAACTGAGTGGTTAAAGGCGCTATGTGACATTTTTTAAACGTAGTTTTCATGATTGTTAAATATTACATGCACACTTAGTTACAAAGGTGGCATAAAATGCTCTATTTCAACAGTTTAAGGAAATACTAGAGAATCAAGAGGCCATGTACCGTATAAATTTGTGTTTTGTACTGAATGAAGGGATGCAGATCACTTTCTTCCTCTAAAATAGACGATATTATCATTTTAGAGTGACAGTTAACTCTAGTTATAAACATTAAACGTCATCACTAAAAGCTGTTAAGAATTTCTTTCAAAAATTTTCTAATGAAAAATTTCGTCTTATATTAATGAAATAGCCTACTGTTCATCCAATCTCAAAGGAAACCGAATTTTTGTGGATGAAGGAGTTTATACGCAGAGAAAAGAAAACTGATGTAGAAGAAAAATGATGAAAAAATACAATTTGAAGAGTTTTTAAATTCATATACAATTTTTCGTGAAGGGACAATAAGCAGATACAAATACAAAATTATTCAACAAACTCACAAAAAGTTGGGAGCCTTCGATTTTTGATCGCATTTTCCCCAAAACTATAATTTTGTAACATAACACCTTCATCCGCTGTCTTCAACTTTTACCAAATACTACACAATTTACATCAATGGTTTAAAGATTTATTTATTTTTAAAACAACAAACATTATAGAAAAGAAAGACCTATACTAAAAATTGTTGTTTGGATCATCAGTCGAAAGGCTAGCTTGAAACTTCAGAGGTTTTACTAAGTATAACGAGGATAGAAGTGGTTTACCATAGCCTTCCTCATTGAATGGTAAAGAATGCTTATCACCATGTCCGGCTCTCGGAAAAGTATCTACTTTCCATCCTGCAAATGACACCTTCATTTAACACAGCTGTATAGTGAAATTCATTACTTTCAGAGGAGACAACTCTGATTAGTGTCTTTTACACCTCTACCTCTTCTGTTCTTAAATAAATCAGTCATTAATTGACTAACCATGTGATAAGAAACAGAACTATTTATTTTAGCCCTGCAACGAACAGAGTGAGTGTAAATAATTTGAGACTCCACGAGCTAGTTTACTAGAGCCAATCTATGACGTAACTGTTTCTCCCCTATAAGGGCTAGTAAAATTACCATGTTCAAGTTACTAGCGTTATCATTAATGGTAGGCCTATATGCAATGATAATAATTTAGAAAAATACATTACATAAATTAAATACAGATTACTGTATTGTAGAATAAATGTCAGTAGAAGTATGAATCATTAAAATTAAGATATTATTTATTATTGTCAGTAATTTTACAAAAATATAATTAAAGTAAATCTATTAATAAATATTCATATTTTTACATGCATCCACGTTACATAACCATCAGTAAATTCAAGTTTAGACATATACATACTTAATTAAGTATACGGATACATTGTAATAAAAACAGATCGAAATGGCAAACTGCTTGTTTGATGACGTAATTTCACCAGTTACCGTGACCTTAATAAAGTCGTGAAACCAATATATGTAATTCTGTAACTGGATGTTCCAAAATAAAGAATTAGAATAATGAATTAAATTAAAAAATTGTATCGTTACTAACTTTCAGCAAATATTTATTAATATAAAGCTGAGTGTAGCGGTGTTTGTCCGGAAATTCTAACCTATAAGGAGGCCTCCTAGCGAAAAAATGATGAGAATCTTTTTTGTTTCTCGCCTCTTGAAACCCCCAGGAAAAATCAAAAATCCGGGGTACGACCACCCTGGGGCTAAAAAAACTTAAAAAACTGTATAACTCCTTAACGGCTAGAGATATCGAGCTCGGACTTTTTTTAATCGATTTCTCGACCCAGAAAACAGAAAGTCCTTAAGACTTTAAATAGACTTTAAATAGGCTTGAGTACTATAGAACAAGAGTATTACTTAAAGACATTTTACAATATTTTTCAATTTTTATGTCACGACGTAAAGGGTAATAACACATGTGAAAGTACCGTTATGCCTATTATTGTATGTATGACAACCCCCTATTGTTACCGGGAACAGGCCTACACAATCGCATTGTTCCAGTTCTCGGACAACAGTCTTACTGTTCAGTTGCATTTTCGTTGTTTGCTACCTTAGCGTATCATTGAAATAAACAGTTCTTTTAAGAACTAAACCTTTTATATGAGTGGCAACCTGTTTTGCATTGCTATTTTTGTTACCATATCGTATTATTTAAAATATAAACAGTTCTTTTAAGAACTAAACTAATATTAATTTAAGTATAATATCAGAGTTTTTACTCTTAAACCCAAATAAAAATTTCAAAATAACTGACCAACAACTCAGTTTTCTTTTCGCTTTATTTCCCTACAAATCTTCCATTGTTTATGAAGATTGTCAACAGCAGCAAAATTAAACTGATTGTGGGGTTTTTTCTATTGCATTTGCAGTTTCTATCGCGTTGGGCATGAACCCATCTGATCAAATTTTCAAAATATCGTCAATGCGAACTCACCTAAGTTCATTTTCGGGATTGATTTACGTACTTCCTGCTTTTCGCACGGGCAGTTATATGTTTCATGTTCGAGGGTTAGCGATAAAAACAATTTATACATTTTAGCGCCAACAGGATAAACTAAAAGTATTGTTTATAGATAGCCCTTACATTAAATGCTTCCACTAACCCGTAAAAATTTAAGAACCAACAAATTTTTATATTTAATGTACATAATATAAATTAACATAATCTCATTATGTTTTTCTAACACGTGCAGCGAAGCGCATGGGTCCCGCTAGTATTTATTATAAATGAAGCGATTTAAAACAAAATATAGTAACCAGCTTGAGAAAATCACAAAAAAGTAAAAAATTACACGAATAAACTAGATATTATTTTTTTGTAATAAACTATTACCGATTTATACACACACACACACACACACACACACACACACACACACACACACACACACACACAGTCCAATCGCTGTAAAAAGGTTTTTTTTGGATTCAGGGGGTCTGAAAACGTGTAGATTCGGTGAAAACTCTATTTTTTCATAAAATCGACATGAAAACAATAGGCTACTGTCTTTCTGTTTATTATCATTTAAATAATTGTCCTAACAGACTTAAAATTTACCATTACGTAATTATAAATTAAATTTAAACAGACCGCTTCCGTGGCGTAGTGACTACTGCACTAGCCTGGGAAGCGAAAAGTCCCGAGTTCGATTCCCGGCTAGGGTTAGAAATTTTAACATAAAAACGTACTAAAAAACGATTTAAAAATACCATTAAATATACACAAAAATATTAATAATACACCCTAAAAAAAATACTGAAACGGCGCCTCCAAGAATTTCTTACCTAATTACCTATCTAGATGTGTTCTGTTTAAGTTACAGAACATACTATACAAATAATGCAATTCTATCCCTGCTTTTATACACAATTTTTTAGAATGTTGTTTTATGGTGGAAAGGGAAGGCAACGCCCAATCGTTGGAAGCGTTAGTATAAATAGACTTTCGTTTTATCCTGAATTTCAGTCACTTATAAAGACTCAATTGGGTATCATAATATGCTTATAAGACTAAATAATTTTAAGAATTATATTTACACTATATGCTAACATTTCTGCTAAAAAATAATATTTAAGATGACTATAAGATTAATTTAAGATTAAAACATCAACCAAAATTCAATGTAAATGGACAAAATATAAAACTAATAAAACATAAAATTATGCAAATAAGCTACGCGGTTTGAACGGCTTTTCGTTTTTTTAATCTAGTTTGCAGGTGTGTGTGTGTGTGTGTGTGTGTGTGTGATTTAATGTCAATAGGTTACCCGTATATGGTTTTAGCATTTATTTAAAGAACGCTCATATAGCATTTAATTTAAGAATATTGTTTATTTTAAAATGTTTATTATTACGGTAAAAATAAGTAACAATATTTATGAAATTAAAAATAATTAGGTTTAATTGGAGAGAAATTACAGAAGGGAACATTTTTATTTATTTATTTTATTTAGTAAAATATAGCTATATTAAAATTACAATTCATGTCTATACTAAACTATGTACAATATTTTAAACTAAATATACTTATACGCAAAAACTTTTCTTCACAAAGAGATAATAAGAATAAGTCCGCGCATAGGAGTATACAGAACATACATTAATTCACTTAAATACTTATAATTATTATAAAAATACTAAGTTAAGTTACTACTGGTAGCTATATTATAATTTTTATTTTATAACTATAACTACTTTACAATAATATATTTTAACTAACACAATGTAAATATTTTAACTTAATGCGAAATTAATTCAATAAATGAGCATAAAGAGACAGTTAAACTATCGCAAAGAGAAATTAAAAACTAATAAAATAGTTATTTTACGACCTGGAAAATTTTCTCAAGTTCTTGCTCGCAGATATATGATATTTTAGTGACTGAAACGTGACGTGACAGAGGTGTGTGAATCGACCCTTATGGTGAAAAAATGAAAAAGAGAAGAATTATAATAGCATACTGCCTGAATTTACATAGGCCTAAATAACTGCTGTTTTATTTTAATTTAAGTTAGATTTAAGAAAATAACTTTATCGTATGCATTTTACTGAATTAGATGAGACACATTTTTTAAATTAAATTTTAATTATTCGGTTGCAAAAATCATTTTTACAATGTCAGTCAAATACATTACCTATGTGGCCTAAGCAATGAGATTCGTATCTTCCATAATAAGTAATAATACTTTAAAGTATAAAAAAACATATCACTTATTATGCTAATTACAACAATTCTGGTTAAAATATTAATCCATTTTAGGTCAAAAGATTAAATACTACTAATAAGAATACTAATATTCTTGGAGAGAAATTTACTCATAAACATTACTCATTATCAAATACTCATTATTAAATATTTTAATTTCTGCTAACTTTCTAGTTGTAATATTTAAATCAGATGAAAGAGGAAATTTACAGATATTAAGGGGTAATTAGCGATTTTCTGTTTTTTGTTCTGTTTTTGTTTCTGTTTTCTGTTTTTTTTTTGTGCGCTAGAATGGCTTTAATATTCTAGAATATTCTGGAATTCTAGAATGGAGTGAATGAATGTAGTTGTGAATGTAGTTGAGAATCTTATAAAATTAGGGCTTTAATATACATAAAAAAACATATCACTTATTATGCTAATTACAACAATTCTGGTTAAAATATTAATCCATTTTAGGTCAAAAGATTAAATACTACGTACAAGTACAACATCCGGAGTGAAAAAAGTAAAACATAGATTAAAATCGTTACGTTCGATAATAATAAAATGTGAATTTAACATTCGGTATAGGCTGTTCCACTGAGTGGAAAAGTTTGACTGTCAGCTTTCCGGGCCCTCTGAAAAGAACATAAATTATACATTATGCAAATGACACCTTCATTTCTTTCACTATCTTCCGGGTCTAGATGTAAAATGAAATTTATTTCTCTCAGAGAGATAACTCTGAGTATTGTCTTTTACACCTCTACCACTTGTGTTGTTAAATACTTCAGTTGTATAACTGGTTCACCATGTGATAAGAGAGAGAATTTTTTGTAGCCCGGAAACTAATAAATTGAGTACAAATTATTTAATTTTTCACCTCTGTTATGAGCAAGATATTCTGATAATTTTCTCTCCATAAAATAAAAATATTTAACTTAAACAATTTTTATCGATTTTTACTGCATTTTACAACAAAATTAAACGCCCATAACAGGCAGGTGGTATGTTAAATTATTTGCACTTGATCCGCTAGTTACAGGGCTACAAATAATAGTTCTGTTTCTTTTCACATAGTCACTTAATGACATGACTGAAGCATTTAAGAATAAAAGAGGTAGAGCTGTAAATACATTAGTCAACAGTTATCTCCTCTGAGAGTAATGAATTTCACTATACAGCTAGACCCTCTTGTGAATGTAGTTGGATGCATTCGGAGGGCTTGGCATGCAGATAATTATACTTATACAATTAGTGACGGAGGCATGGCAAACATTCAGAAGTAAAAATAGTTCTAATTAATAAAATAATAGCGATTTTGTACTGAAAATCTTGGCGAGGCTGTTTTTACGTAAAAAGTGTTTTTTTAAGATTGCGGCTTTAATATACATTTTAGCGCAAAAGTTTATATAATAAAATTTCTAGACAATTTAAAATTCTAGAACTTATATTTGAAACATTTTTGTGTATAACGCTTAGTTTAGCGGTAATTAGCGATTTTCTGTTTTTTCCTCACGAAAACGTGTGAAAAATCGATTTTTAAAGATTTTGACCTTAGTATGCATTTTACGACAAAAGTGTATGTAATCATATTTATAGGAAATTAAAATATCTACAACTTTTATTTAAAGCATTTTTCTCTACAGAGTCTAGTTTAGCATGAAAAAGTATTTTTCCGTATTTTTAAGCCAATCTGAGTACGATTTCCATTTGCGTCATTCACTCATTATTAAAATAAGGTTATGTTTTTGAGGTTAGTGTTTTGTTTATTTCTAATGTTTTATTACTAATGCTAGTTTTATTGTTAATTATTTGCACTGACAAGAGAAAGTTGTGTGAGTGTTTCACACCAGATTTTTTAAAAAATATTTGGCCTACTTATGAAATTAATATAGTCAAAAATTGTTCAGCTAAAGATGGATAGAGACCCTACATAGCATCTGAAATGACATCATTAAAAAATAAATAACTATGAAAAATACATTATTAATTATTTATTATTATTAATAATAATGAAGACATCCTATGGATATATTTTAAAATTACAATACAACACATGAAATAAATTTATTAAGTTTCTCAATTAAAAGGTTTTCTTCAATCATGTTATGTAAAAAGCAAACTCATCTGCTTATTATTGTGTATAAGAATAAATTGCTAATTTAATTTAAAAGGATCTTTTGATTTGAAATAAATATATTCACAAAACAAAGTTTTTACTGAACAGAAAAACTAACACATTGGAGCCTACAATTTGTCATTAAGCAATGGCACCAGATCCTGGACATTTTTAGCAAAAATTTCAAAAAGATCATAGAACGTAAATATCTACATAACTTATCTCTTTAACATTGACATCTATTAAAATCTGTAAATTTCCTCTTTCATCTGATTTAAATATTACAACTAGAAAGTTAGCAGAAATTAAAATATTTATTTGTAAATAGCACCACTTTTTAAGAAAAGTTCTTATAAAATAAATTACGGTAATCATAACCATAAGTAATTATTATAAATAATGTATACACTTTGAAACCGAAACAGAATAATAGATCTAAGTTTGTATAGAACATTAATAATAATTTATTCTTCTTTTTCTTCTTCTTCTTCTGCCTTTCAAGGATTAGGCATCTCTGCCTGTTCCGAACGTCTCAAATTTGCTCATCTCTTTCTCGGGCGTCCTCGTTCTCTCCTGCCCTCCGGCTTATATCCCAGTGTCTGCTTAGGTATCCTATCCTCCCGCATTCTGTTTACATGCTCTAACCACTGCATTCTGTTGTGGGATACCTTGTTGTTTATAGAGAAGATGTTGAGTTCTTTCATTATTGTAACGATCTTCTCTACTACACCCATATGTTACATATGAATAATGAATGAATGAATAAATTTTTTTGAATGAATAAAATTTTTTATTAAATACAAAATACATTTACATTAACATATATACTAATTCCCGCATAGGACGAGCCTGTGCGCGGGAATGAGTTGTACATTATTATATATAAATTATATCAGTAATTATTACTAAAATATTTTTAACAATTATTATTACAAAGCTTACTGAAACTTATCTAGTTATAAAATTTACAATTCCAAATAATTAAAATTTACTAGAAACCAATATTAGTATTCCGAAGTTAGAAAAATTACACTATTATCTACAAATAAAATCCTCTCAACTCACTAAAACACTATGCAATATACAAACATTTATTTATTATTATACAACATCGTTAATTAATTATTTTTAGGGATCACACCTTAATTAAAAAAAAATAATACATTTATAAATACAGAAAAAATACTGGCAAAATTCTGTTTAAAATTTAAGTTTACAATACCCATTACAAAATTTACTTTCAACCGAATAAAATTTACAAAAGCCAGGAAATGTTCTTACTCTAATAAAAAATAAAAAACAATGACTACACAGGTTACAAACTATTATACAAGACCGTTAATCAATTATTTTTAAGGGGTCACAGATTGAAGTTTACATGAATAAAACATATACATACAAAAGAAATCATGGCAAAAATCTGTTTAAAGTTTATTGAGAATTGATAGGATAATTTTTATCATTTTCTACTTACTAAATGACCAGCTTAAAATAATATTTATTCTTTCCCCAAGCCTCTATTTCTTTTTCAAGTTTTTTTGTTAATCTGCTGGTAATAAATTCTTGGGGAATTTTATTTATTAAAATACTGCTATAGTAATATACCTGCCGTCTACAGACATTCAATTTTATGTTTTTTATACTGTAAAGATTAGTTTTTGCAGGGCGAGTATCGTAAGTTGTAGTTCTACATTGAAAGATATCTCTGTTTCTGTTGATATACAAAATTATTTTTTTAATATATGTTTGTCTCAGTGTCATTACATTGAATTGGTCAAATAATAGTTTACTCGGGTATAATCTTGGTTTATTTAAGGCAGCTCTAATTAAATGTTTTTGAAAAGTGAATAGTTTATTCATGTGTGTATCATATGCCGCACCCCACACTTCAATACAATATTGAAAAAGAGAATTTGCATAAGCATAATAAATGGTTTTAATTATATCTTTATTTTTTATTTTGTTTATACTATAAAAAATGTATATAAGATATTTTAGTTTTGTACACAAATTATCTATGTGTACATTCCATTTGATATGATCATCTACCATGATTCCTAGATATTTTATGACTTTAACTTTTTCTATTTTTGGGCAGGGGCAGTTATCGTCATTTCCTTCACCAAGTTTATTGTGAATGTATTTTTAACTGGAGTAATGGTGATGGCTGCCCAGTTTCACTGGCTGAAAAAGCCATAAATTTGGTCTTTTTAAGATTTAGTGTCAGAATATGAGCATCAAACCATTCTTTAACTATTAAAATACCTAAATTAGCATTGTTATATGTGTCAACCCACGTTTCACCAGAAAATACTAAGGCTGTGTCATCAGCAAATGATAATACTGTACATTTCGGTATGTTTAATTTTAATAAATCATTTACGTAAATAAGAAAAAGAATAGGAGAAAGTACCGTACCTTGTGGAAGACCGAAATGAGAATTTTTTGTAATATCTGTTTTATTATTTAATGTTAATTCTTGAGTTCTGTCTTTAAGATAATTTTTAAATAGTTTTAGTGCTAAACCCCGAACTCCACAATTCTCCAATTTATATAACAGTATATTGTGAGGTACAGTATCAAATGCTTTAGCTAAATCTAAGAAAACAGCCATTGTTTTATGATTTGCATTTAATTTTTTGTTTATTAATGTTACCAGGTGAATTACTGCATCTTTAGTTGATTTGTTAGCTTGGAATCCGTATTGGTTACTATCGATCAATTTTATTTTGTTTAAAAATTTAATTAACCTCTTTTTGATTATTTGTTCCATTACTTTTGCCAAGTTACTGAGAAGACTTATCGGACGGTAGTTTTCAGGTTTACTTGGATCACCTGTTTTATGTAGTGCTTTTATCTTCGCTATTTTAAATTTTTGGGGAAAATAACCTTCAAGAAGACATTTATTAAATATAAATTCGAGAGGTTTAACAACATAAGATGCTATTGCCCTGAGACAATGTCCAGTAATATTGTCAGTACCCGATGATGCGTTTACTTTTAAACTATTTATTATATTTCCTATTTCAATTGAATCTGTAGGTTCAATGTAAAAACTTTCACAAGGTGAAGGAACTGTTGATTTATGAATGCCCTTTTTATTTTTTGATACATTCAGCAACTTTTTTGCGTAATTTTCACCAACACTTGCAAAGTAACTATTTAAGATTTCAGGTTTAATTTTTGGATTTATAGTGTCTTTTTTTATGTCCATGATTTCATTTATGTGATACCAAGTTTTTTTAGCGTTACCCTTACTCTGATTAAATTTATTATTAAAATATTCAATTTTTGCATTTTTTATTAATGTATTTAAAGAATTCCTATACTTTTTGTATTCTTCCCTTAATTTAATGTTTAATGGTTCCCTATTCATTCTCTTGTGCATCCTGTCCCTAACTCTAATGGAGGCCACTAAGCTTTGGGTTATCCAGTTCTTTATTGGTTTATTTTTATGAGAGATCGTGATAGAATTTGTATTTTTGTTTATGTAGTTGGTTAATTTAAAAATAAATTTATTAAGAAGCGAATCAATGGTATTGTTGTTTTGATTATAAATATCATGCCAATTTTCCTTATTTAGTTCCGTCTTTAGTTTAACAAAATTTACTTTCGTTTTAGTTTCATGAGATTGATTCAACGACTGAGTGTCGTGATTTATATGAATTGAAGTACAATAGTGATCGGTAATACTTGTCTTTAAAATTGCAGCCGCAATATTATCTTCCTTCAAATCATAGCTCTTAAGGAAAATATGGTCTATACAACTATTGCTTTTATTTTGCAATCTAGTTGGTTTATTAATATAGGATTTGTATCCGTTTAAATGCAGGGTACATAAATATTCGTTTGCTAATATATTACTGTTATCTAGAATATTCAAATTAATATCGCCCATAACCAAAATATTTTTATTCTTTTCTGTTGTTTTCAAGCCGGAATCTAAACTATTTATGAAACTAGTGGGGTCTAATGAGGGGGAACGGTAGATCGCTATCATAGAATAATCTTTATTATTAAATTTACAACTGAAACTAATCGAATTTGCTTGTTCAATTTTTATATCCAATAAATTATATTCAATATTTTCATCTAAATATACACACAAGCCGTCACATTTAGTGAACTTACATTTTTCATTAATAAATTTATATCCTTTCAAACCAACACCACCGATCATCTCCTCAGTCAACCATGTTTCAGTTAAAATAATCACATGAAACCTAATACTGCTATTTCCTATATAATTCAGAAATTGATCCATGTTTTTTTTAATGCTACGAATATTCAAGTTAAGAATATTCAATAAATTATTGGCACTACTCTTTAGATACATATGTGGCTGAAAATCAAAAAAATCATTTACTTCAATGGTATTGTAAGCTACGGAATCAGTCAACTCACTGACACCAATATCAAAAGGCATAGCGTTTCAATAAGCTGAAAGTAAGAAAGAGAAAATTCAGAAAAAAGAACTCCTTCCTGGAAAACTAAGATGAATCAAAAAGCACATCCACTCCCGACGAGCATCCCAAAATGATCAAATAAATACAATTTTATCATTTTGACTATAATACAAAAAAGAAGAAAAGTCAGAGATAAAAACCCCGCAAAAAAAAAAATTTTTTTCTTTAGGAATAAACAAATATTAAATTACTAATTGGCTTTTAAAATTACATTATTAGCAGCTTCTTATACATAAATAACCTTACGTAACTATTTTACAGAAGACTTTACATTGTA
The DNA here is from genome assembly GCA_035578175.1 of Catonia carolina. Classification (NCBI taxonomy): domain Eukaryota; kingdom Metazoa; phylum Arthropoda; class Insecta; order Hemiptera; family Achilidae; genus Catonia; species Catonia carolina. The sequence continues at coordinate 80,970 of JAQMRL010000001.1, forward strand.
ATTCCGCAACAGAACAGATAAGCAAGCAAAAAGCTTATCAGTTAAATTGAAACTTCATTACATTACGCTAATTACAAAATTCATTTACCAATTCATCATTATATATTTATATGGACTATATTATATTCAAAAATTTGTAGGGAAAAAACAATAATAAATTAAAACTAATAGGCACATGATAATACAACTAAAATAGAACTTAACTTGTTAGAACGAAAACAGTTAGATTATAAAAACTGACAAATTGTTTATGCTGTACTGTATTAATAACCAAAAAAAACTTTATCTTTTTCAGAATCAATCGGAAAAAAACTTTCCTATAATTAATACAAAAAGAGCAGATCTAAACAAAAATATTGAACTCATGCAAATGCGTAATCAATGTTAAAAAGATTTAAAAAAATTTTACAAATATTTCTTCCCCTTCATTTTTAAATCTGATGGTAAGAGTGATGAACTAAAAAGTAAAAATATTTATCTTCAGTTGCTCATAAAAATTCAATTATGGAACACCCAAAATAAGCAACCATAAAATATTAAAATAAATAACTAAATAAATCCTTACAACTTAGTAAAACCTTAATGAAAACGAAACGAAATACTCAATTTTTCACTCATGAATATAATTAGGTATCACTACTCACCCACAAAATAAAAGAAAAAAGACCATGCCCATATACCTTTATACACAAAAACAACACACGTTCATGCAGCTCATTCAGCTGGTCCTGTGAATGTATCACTATAATGGGGCCATCAGATGTTCTCTTTATCTTCACCCGACCATTCCTGTCTACCCAGGCATCAGTCACACTACCCGCCTTCTTTGCCTTTCTTGCGAGGGCGAGTAGAACTCTTTTACCCCTGGACAATGACCAGTTAACAAAGACCGCTGAGTCACCGGCCAAACCCAATTGTCTCGCTGACAGGTTACGATTTTGTTTTTTCGCGGCCATCAATCCGTCAGCAGTAGACCTTCGTATGAACCGAACTATAATACTGTTAGTAGACGAAACTCCAGGAGGACCCCCAAGCCTGTGGCAGGCATCAATATCCCGTTCATCCACATCAAAGCCGAGCACCCTACCTAGATTACAAACAACCTTACCGATGTTCTCCCCAGGAATTATGGGCACCCCCTTAATCTCTAATGTATTACGTCTGCTGTACTGTTCCAACTCATCACAACGTAAAACAGCAGCAGTCACTGACGTTTTTAGAGCGAGAGTCACACCTTTTAAATTCTCGATCTCTCCTTGCTGTCGTTCAATAACCATCGATTGTTCAGTAACTAACTTTCTTAGGTCGTCAATTTTTTCATGGCAAGACTCCATTGATTTGCCCAACTCCGCCTCAGACTCTTTCTGGCCCCGCAAAATATCAGCGCGAAGTTTACCGAGCATATTTTTCATCATCTCGACTGTTAGTTGGGACGTCCCAGCCGAGGTTTCCATAGGCTGGATATTTTTTACAGGTGTATTCTCAAATAAACCTCTACTCCGTTTACGGGTCGCTATGCAAACCTCGCATATCCACGGATTTTCTTCCGAAAAGCATTCAAGGTCGGACTTTTTTAGATTCGCACACACAACATGAAAATAACATCGGCAATCACCGCATAACACTTTTTCTTGTCCGGTACGGTTTACCGACTTGCCACAGGTTTTACACATGGACATAATTAATAATTATAAAACCAAAATCATATACAGACGAAAACAGACTTCCTTCACTTATTACAAAAAGAATACTATTGCAGGACACGTCAGGAGTGACACGCTCGATCACGCAAACATTTAGTAGGTATACAACCTTTCGTAACGAAAGTCAGATAACAACTGAATATGGATATAATAATTTATTTATTTCCATAATACAAAATTGTTTACATTGTACAGAGCTATGCGTACTATTACGCTAGAGGTGGTGGAAATCATCTCATCCAACTACGAATAAAACCATGTACTAGGATGATAGCCTGGAAACTTTTAAATAAAGATCTAAGAAAAGAATATTGTGTGTGAACAGAATTAGACTTAGTTGATTTATTGAATTGTTAAAAATAAATATAGTTCACTAACATTTTACAAACTCGTTTCGGTTTTGAAGGTCATCTGCTGTTGCATTAAAGGTTTATATAGCCTAATAATTTAACTAACTCTACAGTGACGTAAAATTATGCATTAGCATAACGTTTTGTAACACAATAAAACGCCACTTAAAAATGTTAAATAAAATGTGGATCTATTTGCATAAAAAATGACATAGCTCGGTTTTGTTATAGTATTGTAATTTTTTTTTATCAAAACCCACCGTTACATAACTCACCGCAGTCGCTAATAACCGAACTGTTTACCCGAATTAAGTAAACTAAAAAAAATAAAAAAATAAAATTAAAACAAAGTTTAATATTTGTAAAGTTGCCCTTTAGCGAAGAGCAAACCTCACACCCGATCTTAGCTGTTATTGGCTAGATCTCATCTACAGTCTTAAGTTTGTTGGGGTATAATCACAGTTATCTTAAAGACGTAAAGACCGCGATGCAGTTAAATCAGGTAAATCAAGGGGGGCGGGGTGCTTAGTGCAGTCCGAAAACGTGTAAAAAATAGATTTTTTAAAGATTTCAGCCTTAGTATGCATTTTACGACACAAGTGTGTAAATAAAATTTATAGGAAATTAAACGATCTACAACTTTTGTTTAGATCATTTTTTCTCTTCAGAGCCTAGTTTAGCGTGAAAGAGTGGTTTTCCGTATTTTTTTTTAAGCAAAACTGAGGTTGATTTTCACTCATGTTTAAAATTAGGGTTTGTTTATTGAGGTTAGTTTTTTTTTTGTTTAAATTTAATGTTTTATTATTAATATTAGGGTAATTGTTAATTATTTGCATTGGCAAGAGAAAGTTGTGTGAGTGTTTTATTCCAGATTTTTTTTTTTTACTTTTGTATTGTCTTTTGTCTGTAATGAAATATTGTTTCTATAATTGGGCCGTGTTTGGCCTGCAGGATCTGAGTAGCTGATAAGCATACTTTTTTTTTAACTCAGGAAGGAAGGCAATAGTAAACCACCTCACTCCTCATTTCACTCAGTAAAACCATCCTTTCGACTGATAACGTAAACAAAAAAAAGGCACAAGAAGAAACTCTCGAGCTTTCAGTTGAAAGGCCTGAATCGACTTTAACTTGATTCTTTGCCGCTACTCCAAAGAGGTGGACACCATAAAGGGACTTAATATAGAAGAGTAATGCTCTTTCCATCCCAACTAACTCTCAATCACTAGAGTACTCTTTAACAATCCCTAAAAAAAAAAACAACAACAGAACCCCTTTACCGAGGCAAAACTACCTTAAAGACTTTGTAAAAAAAAAAAAAAAAAAACCCAAATTACTAAAGTTAAACACCTACAATACCCATTTACCAAACTCTAAAACAACACAAAAAAAAAAAACGCTATCCAACCCAAACGCACTACACATAACCACATCGCACAACCACTAAGGTACAATTACCCAATTTCTAAAACAATCTACATCCCTTTCCGAGCCAAAGAAATTTGTAAACAACAACAACTAGGATACACTTTAGTAATCTCTAAACAACCCACTACCCTAACCCCAACCCAGTACCACACCACCACCACCATCAACAACCACATTTTCTCAATCGCTAGGGATATATATTTAGGAATCTCTACAACAACAACCTAGAACCCTTTCCGAGCTAGACACACAAACCATCACCACTACGACACACACACACACTAAATTAACATTTTCACAACCAGAACACTTTCCAAACCTAATCAACACCACCTAACCACATTTCTACACCGATAGGGTACAATTTAGCAATCCCTAAAACAATTTACCACCCTTCCCCGAGCCAGACATACCGCTTCCGGCTACTACTTGCATGGGCTGAAGGTATCGGATCATTACGTGGAATATTGAAATAATTACGAAATGCGCGCTGCGTGAACGCGAAACTATCATTATTTTTATAATACGCTTTAATAGCGTATGTTCGTTGTGCATCGCTCCACGACTGCATTGAAACTAAATTGTAAAACAGACGCTTCAAGATGGCGGTAGTCTCATTCTCCTAGCCACACTACAGGAGACTGTATGCAGTGTTGCCAAATCACCCAATTCACTGCCTCACCCGTTATTTCCATAATTACTTTAGGAACTTGATAAAAAGTCGCATATTAAATGGGAAGTCGTATCCCTTGACGGAAAATGATACATATGTGGCCATTAACACAACAGCTTGATACCTTTCAACTACTTTGACGTCCAATTGTCACATTATATTGCCAGAAACTATTTTTGGATGCTTTCTTAATGCATTATCAGCTGTTATTAATATGTACTGCCCACAACAGGCAGGTGGAGTGTTAAATCATCTGCACTCGATCTGCTAGTTTTAGGGCTACAAAAATATTTCTGTTTCGTATCACATGGTGAGTCAATATATGACTGAAACATTTAAGAAAAGAAGAGGTAGAGATATATAAGACACTAGTCAGTGTTATCTCCTCTGCGAGTAATGAACTTCATTATATACCCACGCCCTGTGGTGAATGAAGTAAAGGTGTTATTTGCAGGGTGGAAAGTAGATATTTTTCGGAGGGTGTGGTATGCTGATAAGCATATTTTCTACACATTGATCATGGCAATGTTAAACCATCTAACTCCTCGTTTTATTTAGTAAAGCCTCTAAAGATTCAAACCAGACTTTTGGCTGATGGCCTAAACAACAAAATTTATATGTAATTGCGTGTTTTTCCGAGTGAGGTATGGTTAATTTTCAAAATAAACTTGAACCTCAAAAGGTTAAAATCCGTGAACGTACAAAACGGATTTTACTGTTTTAAACATTTAGGAAAACTCTTCCTGCTGCCCATTCTTTTAGCATCTAATCATTGTGGGTTTTATCCTTCCTTACGTTCAACAATTTTTCGTCGTAGAAACCTTTGCATTTATTAATAACTAATAATATGTGATTGGTTTGGCTCAGTGTGTTTTCCAGTTTTTCCAATTTTTTTAAGATCCACTCTTAGTCGACACCTTAAGTTTATTGTCTAGAGTTCTAAGTTCTATTTCGTCAACACCTTGTTATTTATTCTTAATTGGTGTTTATAATGTTCTGCCCTTTCCTATAAGTCATCATTAATGGATCATTTTCCTCACAGTAATTAATATCTGCGTATTAAATTGTATTATTTTGTCCGTTCGATATCTTCTTTTTCGGTTTCGTCCTCTATCGGAGGTTGGAAATCATCATAGGTATCTGGATCCTGCCGACTACGGCTCTGAACATTTCCGCCGAACAACACCTGTACCACTCCCTAGATGTTGCAGCCAGAAAAGTCTTCTACGCCCAACGCTTTTTTTCTCTCTTAATCTTTCATTGGACAATAAGCTTCAGTAATGCGTATTTAGCTCCTCTCATTACATGTCCCAATTAAACCAAATTTATTTTATTAATAGTCCTCACCAACTCTCACACTCTTTGCCCATTCTCAACAATACATCCACATTTGCCATTCTCTCCGTCTATGACACTCTCCACATTCTCCTGTAGCACCACATCTCAAATGCCTCAACATTCGCGATGTTTCCCTCTTTAAGAGTCCATGACTTCACACCATCCAGCAACACGGGGAAAACAAAACTTTGTAACATTCTCACTCTCTCAAATTCAAATCAACGTCTCGGCAACATAGGAACCTTTTCATTTTAATAAACACTTGTCTCGATATCTACCGACCCATTATCTTGCAGAACGTGGATCTGGGAATTTTATGAAATTTAACTGTAAATATGTAGCTACATAGATAATAATTGTCTTTGTTGTTTTTTTTTTTCAGGTGAGTCTAATGATTATAGAATATCAATTATCAAACATCACGTCACGTGAGTTTTTCTATGTGTTTTATAATATTTTTATTATATTTATAAAATAATTTAATTTGTTTCGAATGAAAATATTGATTTTCTTCAGTTTACAATGTACCAGAAACTAATGTAACAATGAATACATCGTAGTTTACATTTCTACTAATAATTTATACGTGTATTTACTTCAAAAGATCTACAATAACTCTAAATCGAACCGATCTTTACTTTACCCAAAAAATTAAAAATTCTTCATTGCAATGCAAACTGTTAAAAAACCGTGACTTTTTTTTGTTTATACTAGCGCAAAAATATTCAGACATTTGTGCTAATTTGGAAAATCAACATTAGTTTGATCAACTTCAAAAAGATTTTTGGATTACCTGTGTACCCCTAAAAATTAAGGTACTTAAATGCGAACATTTAAAAATTAAATTTTATCAAAAACTGTACCGATTAGTTTGATTAAAATTCCTACATATACTACAGTGGTCATCTACTAAATTTTATCAAGGTCCGTTTAAAAATGTGATAAGACTTCTGTGGTCCAGCTAACATTTTACTTAGGCCTACCTTGCCAACAGTAAAAATTTATACATGGCAATCATGGTAAATACTAAATCAGTACTAAATTAATAATTCCTTAATATTAAATTGTTGATTACGATCTGTTAGTTTTAGAGCGTTCGTTTAAATATTAGGTCCTTTTCTTATCACACGATCAGTCCATTATAATATAACTGAAGCATTTAAAAACAGAAGAGATAGAGGTGTACAAGATAATAGTCAGAGTGATCTCCTCTGCGAGTAATGAATTTCATTATACAGCCAGACCGTATAGTGAATGAAGAAAAGGTGTCATTTGCAGGGTTGAATGTAGATGTTTTTCAGAGGGCCGGTATGCTGATAAACATACTGTTCCACTCAGTGAAAAAGGTGATGCCAAACCACCTCACTCCGCGTTTTAGTTAGTACAGCCTGTAGAAGTTCAAACCAGCCTTTCGGCTGATGACTTAAACTACAAAAACAGGCAGGTGGAGTGTTAAATTATTTGCACTCGATCTGTTAGTTCCAGGGCTACAAAAAGTTATTCTGTTTTTAATCACGTGGTCAGCCAATTATTTGACCGAAGCATTTAAGAACAATAGAGGTACACGTGTAAAATACACTAGTCAGAGTTATCTCCTCGGAGATTAATGAATTCCATTAAACAGATACACCGTGTGGTGGAAGAAGTGAAGGTGTCATTTGCAGGGTGGAATGTCGATGCTTTTCAGAGACCTGGAATGCTGATAAGTACACTTTTCCACTCAGTGAGGCAGGCACTTGTAAACCGCCTCACTCCTCGTTTTGCATAGTAAAGCCTCTAGAGGTTGAAAATAGCCTTACGGCTGATGCCCTGTGCGTACAACACACAGTTTTCAATAGTCGAACTGTTGAGAAATTGATATCCGGCAGGTAACAAATACATTATACAGGTAACATTATAATGTGATTACAACATTATATAACATTATGTAACATTATATAATGTGATTTATTCCGTCTGCTATACTTCATTTAGGATTCATATTGTATGATTTTGGACGTTGTATGAATTTGTGTTAAAGAAAAATTTCTATAATGTTTTTTATGGTAGACTAAAAGCTCCTTTTTAATAATAATTCGTTTTTTTTTTGTTATGCGCAAGCCTGGGTTAAAATTTATTAAGTTTCGGGCTAATCCTTTAAGGTTTTGGAAAAATGTTCTAAGCCATTATTCAATTGTTTGTGCTTTTGTGCCGATGCTTTGTGTTCATTTTTATTCATACCATATCCAAAATATTTTGCCTGGTTGGGCAAAAGTGATACTTCCAATACAGGCCTACACGATGAAAAGTTTATAAACACAACAAACAGTCCAAACAAATGTATTTAAAAAGTAAATGTTAAATTAACTAATATATTCAAAAGTTAACACTGATAAGCTAAATTACAAAACTTATGATGTACCTTCCTAAATATAACCCTTTTTGCGTTTCATCGTATAATGTGATTTATTCCGTCTGCTATACTTCATTTAGGATTCATATTGTATGATTTTGGACGTACGTGAGAAGAGTGTCGCTCATACAACCATTTTCGGTTTTCCTGAAAGGATCAGGTGTTTGTATTCTGTGACGTACTGAGACTGCTACTTTGTGCGATCGACTTACTTTTACGTAAGCCTAAAGTTCTTAAGATCTCCCTTGCCAAGGATTGTCTGATATTCATCACTTAAAATTTTCCAGAAAGTTATGACGCTGGTACGTTTTGTCGTGTAATAGCTTGAGAAAACCTAAGTTTATAAGTTAAGTCCTATCGGATTTGTAGTTTCTTGCTCAAGAACATCACGTGTAGATCACGTGATTCCTTGTATATAAAACAACATTTTCAGCCTTCAGGTGGTCAGGAAATATGAATGTAAATTAAAATCTATACATAAAACAATTTTCACGATCGCAATGTTTTCCACTCTTTATTGTAAATAGCGAACAAGTAAAAATCGTTGCCTGCAGCAGATTTAGTCGTTTCGGTTTGTTAAACATTGACATTTTGACAGAGAAGACTGAAATTCATGTAATATTAATGTATATAAGTTATATATATATATATATATATATATCACCACTGAAAATGCTTGCTCATTACTGTCAAACATATAAACAGGAGAACAATGCATCATTGATAAGTGAAAACTCTGTAATTTGCAATTCATAGTGAGATTTTGTCAATATTGAATTAGCTCATTGTAAATACATTGATATATTTAATGAATTGTTTTCAATATACAAACAGTCCGTATCATTTTGCCGTTGTTTTTACCGTTCGTATGATTTTTCATTCAATTGAGAAGTGGTCGTTATATTTTCAAAAACACTAATCCAGGGTTAACCATATAAATTCACATAAACTCTGGTAAATCGATCTAATAATAAGATCCTTAAATAGCTTAAGCATCAAGAAACCGGTTAACTTAACTAAAAAAAAATATTTTTTTTTTAAATTATCAATTAATAAAATTGATTAATTATCTGATTACCTCAAAATAAAGAAATGGAAGCAAATCTTAGAAAAAATTTGGTTTTGATAAACGTGGAACAAATTCATGATTATCTTTTTCTCCAAGTTCACAATGTCAGCCTTAATATCAGAACTTAACTGTTCATATAGCTAACTGTTCACATAGCTGTTCAGAATTTTCCAGTGGCATATGCCACAAAATAACTAAAAAACAATCTCTTAAGTACATATTGTTTATGTCAACAGACGAGTTGCTGTATCAAACCTCTACAGGTTTTACTAAGTAAAATGAGGAGTGAGGTGGTTTAGCATGTCCTTTCGCATTAAGTGGAAAAGAATATTCAACAGCATATCAGGCCCTCTAAAAAGCATCTTACTTTCTACCCTGTAAATGACAACTTAACTTCATTCACTACAGGGTCTGGCTGTATAATGAAATTTATTACTCTCAAAGGATATAACTCTGATTTGTATTTTCTAAACCTCGACCACGTCTGTTCTTAAATCTTCCAGTCATGTCATGAGTTAGAGAGCTGCATTTTGTAGCCGTGACCAAGCAGATCGAGTGCAAATAATTTTACCCTGCGCTTGCCTGTTATTGGCAAAGTTTTCTCATATAGGCCTGTTACCGTTTTAATTCATACCTATATGACCTTAAAACATTTTTTCTGTTCATGTACTTTGGCCACTGCAAATAAGAGATTGCAGTGGCCAAACTAATTTTCTTGTGTTGTTTTCTTTACCGTGTGCTGGATGTACAAAGAGACAATGTAGTACTTATAGATTTTACTCTTTCATAATCCACTAACAATCAGATCCTGCATCAGACAAAAATTGACCTAAAATAACGTGTCTCAACTAAATTATCTTAACCTATGTTATTCATGTACTTGACACATACAAAATGATAAAAATAAATCATTTATAAAAATTTAAATGATGTACAATATACGAATTATGTGGGTTGTGTGAGTAAGACAGCCCAAGTTGGCAGTGATGAGCGTGTGACGTCAAACGGAGATATAATATCTGACCAATCAGAGTCTAGTATTCTCGGACATTGAGCAAGCCTCAAATCTAACGAATCAGATTTCTTCTTGTGCGTCATTTTTGGTTAATATTGTCCAATCAGACAGCTTATAATAATCCACTATATGAGACTGATATTAACCAATCAAATGGTCTCATTCAGTGTAAAGTAAATTGGTTGAATGCTGCTTTCTGATTGGTTGGTACATTTACTGGACGTGACGTCGAATGAATTAATTACATGAAGTCCACCCACTGCAACTGTCTAGTTAACGATATGGCAAAATTTATCAGAATAACTTCTATTCACGTTATGTACATTTAACCAAATAATCAAATAACAAAAGCATTCTACCACATGTTAGAGATCTTACGCGTACTGAACAAAACCGTTAGTATTTTCTATTATTGCAGAATATTTTATAAGTGTTTTATTATAAAATTACAAAAGTATTGACCTTGCTGTTTCATGTTTGCACTGCTTTATTTTTGTACCTTATTTTGTTGGCCAGAACGTAGCTATACGTAAGAGCTTGTCACGTTTTTTTAGAACACTGTAAACATTTATAATAACGAGGAAGCAACTGAAATTTCTTTGAGAAAATATTTTTCGTAGAATAACGGTCAATCTCAAAGCGGATAAGAGAATGTACCTAATTACTGCTGTTTTATAGCAAGATAACTATTTTTTTGTATCGAACATAAAAAAAATGCTGAAACTAAATTGAGAAATCCTGCCCACGCAGTTTTATAAATTATTTATGGTCTTTTTCGGAATGTAATACTTCATTGATTTTATGATGCATAAATTAATTGTGCAACAAATTTAATACCTTTGCATTTCCGTGGTTAATTCCAAGTTAATTACCAAGGTTTATTTCCAAGTTAATTGGAATAATTAGTTTTGTTAGGAAGGAATACTATTATTATGTTATAGTAACGTTTCAATTTCAATAAACAGAACTTTTAAGAATAGGTGCTGATAATAGTTCATTAAATTCGTATGGTTGAACAAGCAACCATCTTAATCTCATGTTGATGTTGAGGTCATCAGCTGAATGACTGTTTTGAACCTCTAGAAGCTTTACTAAGTAAAACCCGAACTGAAGTGGTTTACGCTGGCCTTTCTCACTGAGTGAGAAGTTTAGCTTATTAGCACATCTGGACTATTGATAAGTATCTACTTTCTACCCTACAAAATGCCCGTAAATTCTTCACTTCATTCATCATAGGGTCTGGCTGTATGATGAAAATCATTATTTTCAGAGGAGATAACTCGTGACTAGTGTTTTCTGCATACTTATCGCTTCTGTATTTAGGAACAGAAATAAATAAGCCTATTCAATACCGTAGTAAATACATTTATGTAAATAATTATTAAACTGGAATTGGATTTTCATAAAATGGACTAACATCATAAATTTATTGTCAGTTAAGCTATTTAAATCAGTCTTGTAAACACTGGTAACTGTATTTATTCATTGACGTATATCTGTACTGAAAACAAAGTCGTTTTAATTTTCGATAGCATCAGTGTCAACACTTTTATCGCTTTGATTTTCTCTTTTTATTCGGCTGTACCGACTGGAAAATATTTATACTGAACTATTCGGTGAATTTAAGGTAATTTAATGTAAAGCTGAAAAGTTTTAATTTACCTTTGAGTTAAATGTTGTTTGTAGATTACATGATTTGATATTGATTTTTTGATGTTCTGATTTTATAAAACACTAAAACACTTTGATAATAAGCATATTTTGTTTAACAGAATTGAATTTGTCGTGTAAAGGAGTGGTGGATTTTGGATTAATATTTATGTATATATTATTCAAATATAGTTTATTTTATAATATATATTGTTACAGTACTTCTCTTATACTCGGTGACTTTACATTTGACGACAATCTCTTGGGGGCTGTATTTATTTTCCTCGTATAGAACCAATTTTACACAACGTGAAGTGACGTAAGACGTTTCTAGGAGCTATTTTTGCAGCCCACATATTCAGTATTCATATCCTGCAGGTATTTATCCTTTTTTCAGTCCACCTGGTATTCTGTTGTTGCTCTTCATGGAAACTCTTTAAGGGGAGACTGTACTTTGTATCCCTCCAATGTTAAATTTGCTATTTTTAGGTACATTTTTCATAGAATTGGTGAAAGTTACGAAAATGAAACTTTACAAACTTTGTTGTAGAGTGGTTTTAGCTACTGGCATTTTGTCAATTTAATCTGTAATACCATAATGTTTTAAAACGAATAACGAATAACATAAAATTTTTACCGTCTTTTCTACGTTTATTGCATACTACTATTTTTTTGAGCACCTAAGGAAGTAAAAACAATACCGGTGAATGTGCATGTACATGATAATTAACTGGTAAAAATTTCAGCCTGGTAGGCCTACGTTAAATGTTTTTTGAGAAAAACGTCCCGAAGTGTTAAAAATCTAAATTTACGGGCACAAATACGAAACAAAATAAACACAAACAAGTTTCATTTCCCATCAACAGTTGGTTAGAAAGCTCCACCAACAGCGGAGAATATTAAAAATAGTGAAGCAGATATTTAAAAAAAACTAAAATTCTTTTTGCACTAAAACAAGCAATATAAAAATATGAAAAATATTTTTTCTTGGCGACATGTTAATTTTTTTAGGGTAAACCTGAAAAACTTAAATTTTTATCATTAAGATAATTTTTTGTTGTAATTTAATGTTTTTGTGGTAGGTCTAGGTCTAAAATATTGAAAAACATAAAAAACCAAAAATCAAAATTTCCAGTCTAGGCTTTTTCAATATGCTTTTTGAATTTTTTAAACCATTTATCCAACAATTTAGATCTATTGTTTAGCGTCTTCAAAATATGTTTTGTCAACCATTCTATACAGGTGTCTGTAGAATTTTAGTGTTACTTTTTGAATTGTTCCCATTTAACATTTATTTTCGTTGTACAGTTTTTCTTGGCCTCGTAACCTATATTGTCCGTCTACTATCTTCGGACCCATTATCTGGCGGAGGATCTTTCTCTCAAATTTCTCTGATCCTGTACACTGTAATTCAGGGTATCAGAAATTGATAATCGTTTATGTTGTAAAAAAATCTTGTGTGAAGCACTCGCACAACTTTCTTTTGCCAATGTACTTAAATAATGAACAATACAACATAACATTAGTAATAAAACATTAGAAATAAACAAAAAAACTAACATCAAAAATATAACCTAATTTTAATCATTATTGAATGATGCAAAATGAAAACCAACCTTAGTTTGGCTTAATAGAATGGAAAACACTCCTTCACGCTAAACTAGGCTCTGTAGTCAAAAATTCATCAAAAAAAGTTGTAGATTTTTTAATTTGCTATGGATTTATGATATACACTTTTTACTTTAAATGCATACTAAGGCTGAAATCTTAAAAAATTCATTTTTTTTACAGATAATAGAGAAAATCACTAATTAACGCTAAACTAAGCTTTATACAAAGAAATGTTTGGAATAAAAGGGGTAGGTTTTTAAATTTTCTACAACTTTGGTTATATACACTTTTGCTCTTAATGCATAATAAGACCGTAATCTTAAAAAGAACAATTTTTCTACAAGAGCACAGCCTCCCCAAGAATTTCAGCAGATATGGTGCCTACTTTATCATATAGAAGATAAAACGTGTAGTAAATGAGGCTATTTTTAAAAAATCGTTGTAACTATTTTTAAGAAAATCGTAAAAGAGTGAAAAATTACATGAATGAACTACTAGTTCCGGTTGACCGATTTTGATTAAATTGTTCTTAACAAATTCTCTAGCAATACCTAACTTAAGTTTCAAGTTTCAATTTCGTACTATGTTACGTTCTTGAGATACTTTGTTAACACTCAGACAAATCGCTAAAACATTTTTTTGGGTTAAGGGGTCTAAAAACGTGTGTACCCGGTGAAAACTCAATTTCGGAAAATCGCCATCAAAACAATACTTTACTTCGTATACATTCATATAGGCAACGGAAAGTAATAATGAAACAGCGAACAAAGCCATAATAGATATCGGTGGTCAACAACACTAGAGCGACCCTGCTAGAGTTACCAATTTATTTATCCTTGTTCTATCTTCAGTTCACAAAATAATAAAAAAAAAATCTGGTGTGAAACACTCACACAACTTTCTCTTGCCAATGACATAAATATAACTTAACATTAGTTGTTTAGGTTAGCACCTTGTAAAATGGTTTTGGTGGATTTTAAGATAAGAATTTGGCTCGAAATTAAGCCTTAGGAGGACCAATGCACATTTATAGCGGTCAGTGCATAAGACCAAAAAAACTTGTGATAGAACACGTAAAAATAAGGAGAGGAAGACACAGGAGTATTGACCAATTGTACAGCAAACTATTATCATGAGCAGAACGTACTTACCTAGTTGAAACTTGATGCAGAAACACATTGATTGGAACAAGTCGCACTGCCGACTTGATGAACGTTATAATACACTTGTAAGTACATAAACAATAATAATAAACACAACAAAGCACAATTAAATACAAGCATTAAAACGAATAAGCCCTTTAAAGTACGAAAGCAATGTTAGCGTCATGCGAGACGCCAACCGATAGAGTAACGCCGCCTCAAGAACGTCCGCCCATGACACGTTTCAATGTACAAGTGGCCAACAAAAAGAAGAAGAAAGAGGAAGAAAAAGCAAAGAGGATTACAAGATAGTGCAAACACCGGTGCACAATGCCTTAACATTAGTAATAAAACATTAGAAATAAACAAACTAACTAACCTTAAAAAACATTACCTTATTTTAATCATGAGTGAATGACACAAAAGGAAAATCAACCTCAGTTTGGCTTAAAAATACGGAAAATCACTCTTCACGCTAGACGATATACAGATCGGTATAAATTGGAAAGTATTGTTTTCATGTCGATTTTTCGAAATCGAGTTTTCACCGGATCTATACGTTTTCAGACCCCCTGAATCCAAAAAACATGTTTTTAGCGATTGGTCTGTGTGTGTGTGTGTGTGTGTGTGTGTGTGCGTGCGTGTGTGTGCGTGTGTGTGTGTGTGTGTGTGTGTGTGTGTGTGTGCGCGTGTGTGTGTGTGTGTGTGTGTGTGAACAGAATATCTCAAGAACGGAACATCGTACGAACTTGAAACTTGAAACTTAAGTTACATACTGCTACCGGACCCGACCCGAACATTTTCATCAAAATCGGTCAACCGGAAGTAGTAGTTTATTCGTATAATTTTTCACTTTTTTACGATTTTCTCAAAAACTGGTCCTACGATTTTTTCTAAAATCGCCTGGTTTACTACATTTCTTATGCTCTACAAGAAAGGGTAGGCGCGATGTTGGCTGAAATTCTGCGTGAGGCTGTTTTTACGTAAAAACATTTTCTTTTTAAGATTGCGGCTTTAATATGCATTTTAGCGCAAAACGTTATATAATAAAAGTTGTAGAAAATGTAAAATTCTACAACTTTTATTTCAAACATTTTTTTGTATAACGCTTAGTTCAGCGGTAATTTGCGATTTTCTGTTTTTTTCTCACGAAAACGTGTGAAAAATCATTTTTTTAAAGATTTCGGCCTTAGTATTCATTTTATGACAAAAGTGTATATAATAAAATTTATAGGAAATTAAAAGACCTACAACTTTTATTAAAAACATTTTTCTCTGCAGAGCCTATTTTAGCGTGAAAGTGTGATTTTCCGTTTTTTAAGCCAAATTGAGTTCGATTTTCATTTTGCGTCATTCACTCATGATTACAATAAGGTTATGTTTTTGAGGTTAGTTTTTGTTTATTTCTAATATTTTATTAATAATGTTAGGTTTATTATTAATTATTTGCATTGGCAAGAGAAAGTTGTGTGAATGTTTCACACCATTTTTTTAAATAATATATTAGTATCATGATCACAGAGAGCAGCAATTTAGTGTTTATTTTTTTTTGGAAATACATTTTTAAATGCGTTTTGCAAAAAAGTCATTTCTTTTAAATACAAAAGACCTGTTTTCTCAGGAATTGGCAGAGACAATCTCTTGAAAATTTGTATGCATATCACTGAATATATTTTACAACTTTTAAGACAAGGGTTTGTCAGTTTCTCTGTTATTACTTATTTTCTAATGTGGATTATGGAATAGTCAATAGATATCTCCTCTTTTAAAATGATCGTACCGATAAACGACTAAGTTCTAAGTTAAAAAATATATTGATTACTATTTTTTGAAAATTTAGAGTAATTATCTCTAACTATTCTTGAGAAAAAGGGTCAAACATTACAATGGTGGAGATAGGATGTTGAGGCCCCATTAACAGACGTCTGAAAGAAATCATAAAAGATTTAAAATAAAAAATGAAATGTAGAAATATAAATATTGTGCATTAAAAATATTGTGAATTAAAAATTTAATTACTGAAAGTTCCACATGTATTTAAATATGAATTAGTTAAGTTATATAAAATAAAAATTGAATAATACAGTTTAGTAAACGGTTTTTAATGTAAATATTAAGATATCTATTTAAAACCACTCTGTGTATTTTGTTTAAGTAAATTCCATACATAACTTATACCATGTTAACATTTGTACCACTTTTTCAGGAACTGAAACAGTTATTGAATGAAAATTTAAATTAAAGCGCAAAAAAATAAAAAAGTTATTAAATTAATGGAACCTTTTAGAAACTGCGATGCCCTTTTTAGGGCGTCAATGCAGGTTTACAGGTGCAATCGTTGTAATTTTTACTTTCTCTTGCCTATATGAATGTATACGGAAGGAAGAATTAATTTCATGTCGATTTTTCGAAATCGAGTTTTCAACGGATATACACGTTTTCAGACCCTATGAACCCAAAAGACATGTTTTTAGCGATTGGTTTGTGTGTGTGTGTGTATGTGTGTGTGCGTGAACAAAATATCTCAAGAACGAAAGATTGTACATAGTTGAGACATAAAACTAAGTTAAGGTACCACTAGAGGATCGACACGAACATTTTCGTCAAAATCAGTCAACCAAAAGTAGTAGTTTATTCGTGCCATTTTTCACTTTTTTGCGATATTCTCAAAAATGGCTCCTAGGATTTTTTTAAAAATCGCCATATTACTAAATTTTTATGCTCATTAAGATAGGGTAGGCGCCATTACTGCAAAAATTCTTGGAGAGGCTGTTCTATCATAGAAAAAATGTTTTTTATGAATGCAGCCTTAATATGCCTTTAAGGGCAAAAGTGTATAATAAACTCATCATCCAACAACATAATTAAGACACCATCCAACAACATCCGGCATCTTCCGACACCAACCGACAACATCCGACTCCATCCGACATCATACTACAACATCCGACATCATCCGACATCATTTGACAATAATCCGACAACAACCGACTCCATCCGACATCAACCGACATCATCTGACACAATCCGACACCATCCGACATCATCCAACATCATCCAACACCATCCGACAATAATCCGACATCAATCGATACCATCCGACGACATCCGACATCATACGATACCATCCGTCAATAATCCGACACCATCTGACATCATCCGACAACATCTGACTCCACCCGATAACATCTGACTCCATCCGACATCATCCGGCACCATCCGACAATAGTCAGACATCATCCGACACAATCCGACATCATCCGACACATTCCGACAATAATCAGACATCATCTGACACAATCCGACACCATCCGACATCATCCGACAATAATCCGACACCATCCAAAACCATCCGACACATCCGACACCATCCGACAATAATCCGCCACCATCCGACATCATCCGACACCATCCAACAATAATCAGGCACCATCCGACACCATCCGACATCATCCGACACCATCCAACAATAATCCAACACCATCCGACATCATCCGACACCATCCGACAATAATCAGACGTCATCCGACACCATTCGACACCATCCGACATCATCCGACACCATCCGACATTATCCGACACCATCCGACAATAATCCGACACCATCCGACAATAATCCGACATCATCCGACACCATCCGACATCATCCGACACCATCCAACAATAATCAGACATCATCCGACACCATCCGACAATAATCCGACACCATCCGATTTCATCCGACATCATCCGACACCATCCGACTCCATCCGACACCATCCGATAATAATCCGACATCATCCGACATCATCCGACACCATCCGACATCATCCGACACCATCCGACATCATCCGACACCATCCGACAATAATCCGACATCATCCGACACCATCCGACACCATCCGACACAATCCGACAATAATCCGACACCATCCGACATCATCCGACACCATCCGACATCATCCGACATCATCCGACACCATCCGACAATAATCCGACATCATCCGACACCATCCGACACCATCCGATATCATCCGACACCTTCCGACACCATCCGACATCATCCGACACCATCCGACACCATCCAATATCATCCGACACCTTCCGACACCATCCGACAATAATCCGACATCATCCGACATCATCCGACACCATCCGACAATAATCCGGCACCATACTACATCATCCGACACCATCCAACAATAATCAAACATCATCCGACACCATCCGACAATAATCAGACGTCATCCGACACCATCCGACATCATCCGACACCATCCGACAATAATCCGACACCATCCGACACCATCCGACAATAATCAGACGTCATTTGACACCATCCGACATCATCCGACACCATCCGACACCATCCGACACCATCCGACACCATCCGACATCATCCGACACCATCCGACAATAATCAGACGTCATCCGACACCATCCGACAATAATCCGCCACCATCCGACATCATCCGACACCATCCAACAATAATCAGACACCATCCGACACCATCCGACATCATCCGACACCATTCAACAATAATCTGACACCATCCGACATCATGCGACACCATCCGACACAATCCGACACCATCCGACAATAATCAGACGTCATCCGACACCATCCGACACCATCCGACATCATCCGACATCATCCGACACCATCCGACACCATCCGACATCATCCGACACCTTCCGACACCATCTGACATCATGCGACACCATCCGACACAATCCGACACCATCCGACAATAATCAGACGTCATCCGTCACCATCCGACATCATCCGACATCATCCGACACCATCCGACACCATCCGACATCATCCGACACCTTCCGACACCATCCGACAATAATCCGACATCATCCGACATTATCCGACACCATCCGACAATAATCCGGCACCATACTACATCTTCCGACACCATCCAACAATAATCAAACATCATCCGACACCATCCGACAATAATCAGACGTCATCCGACACCATCCGACATCATCCGACACCATCCGACAATAATCCGACACCATCTGACACCATCCGACATCATCCGGCACCATACGACAATAATCCGACACCATCCGACATCATCCGACAATAATCAGACGTCATCCGACATCATCCGACACCATCCGACACCATCTGACACCATCTGACACCATCCGACATCATCCGGCACCATACGACAATAATCCGACACCATCCGACATCATCCGACAATAATCAGACGTCATCCGACATCATCCGACACCATCCGACATCATCCGACACCATCTGACACCATCCGACATCATCCGACACCATCCGACAATAATCCGACATCATCCGACATCATCGGACACCATCCAACAATAATCAGAAATCATCCGACAATAATCAGATGTCATCCGACACCATCCGACAATTATACACATTTAAAAATTGATGATTTATAAACGTTTTAGTATAGAATATTGTAGACAAAAACGTTATGTTTAGTTTTTTTTAATTTTATTTAAACTCGCATCGACGGCTTGGTCATTAGCGACTACTGTGGGTTTTGATGCTGTAACGGTGGGTTTTAGCGTATTAAAATTTACAAACCTTAGCAGCGAATCGATCCCGGGATCTTCCGCTTTGTAGGATACCGCGCTAGTCACTACGCCACGGAGGCGGTCATCTTTAGTTTAAATTCCTAGAATAAACATTTCCTTTTCTCACGGTAGTAAATCTTTCATTGTATTAATATGTTTGAAATAGTTCAGTATCAATCTTATTCCTAAACGGTTAAAATATTTCTGTACTATTAATAAGTTTAGTTTCGTTTTATCCAAATTTTTAATAAACTTAAATTTTAATAAAAATAAAGTTTAATAGTTATTTAAAAATACAATCTCGGCATTCGAGATTTAACTTAAATTTATTTTAAAAAATTTATAATTCCAACAATACACCACCAACTGTACCAACTGTAACGTGTGTATATTTAGGTATGTTTAAAAGTGGGTTGTAATATTTTGTTGATAAATAAATAATCACTGTATAAAATACATTATTTGATTTTTCTCTCATAAACATCCTTCCGGTATATTGTTATATGACATGTTTATACATGGCTTTATTATCGACCTTTATTGTATTTTAAACACAATCCGTATCCATGTCTTTTATTCCGGTACGAAATTATTTTTTATAATATTATTACTATTTCATCATAGTATGAAGATATTAATAATGAAGATGTAGTGTAATTTAAATTTAGTCTTTAAAACTGAGAGTAAAATGGTTTGTTAACACTGAAATCTTTTTTTACTTTCTCTTGCCTATATGAATATATAGGAAGGAAAGCATTGTTTGCATGTTGATTTTTCGAAATTGAGTTTTCACCGGATCTACACGTTTTCAGACCCCCTGAACCCAAAAAACATGTTTTTAGCGATTGGTCTGTGTGTGTGTGTGTGTGTGCGTATAAAATATCTCAAGAACAGAACATCGTACGAACTTGAAACTTGAAACTTAAGTTACATACCACTACCGGACCCGACACGAACATTTTCATCAAAATCGGTCTACAGGAAGTAGTAGTTTGTTCGTGTAATTTTTTACTTTTTTGCGATTTTCTCAAAAACTGGTCCTACGATTTTTTTTTAAATCGCCTGGTTTACTCAATTTTTTATTCTCTACAAGATAGGGTAGGCGCCATGTTTGCTGAAATTCTTGGTGAGGCTGTTTTCACGTAAAAACATTGTTTTTTTTAAGATTGCGGGTTTAATATGCATTTTAGCGCAAAACGTTATATAATAAAAGTTGTAGAGAATGTAAAATCCTACTACTTTTATTTCAAACATTTTTTTTATAACGCTTAGTTTAGTACTAATTAGCGATTTTCTGTTTTTTTTTCTCACGAAAACGTGTGAAAAATAGATTTTTTTAAGATTTCGGCCTTAATATGCGTTTTACGACAAAAGTGTAATAATCAAATTCATAGAAAATTAAAAGATCTACAACTTTTATTTAAAGTATTTTTCTATACAGAGCCTAGTTTAGCGTGGAAGAGTGATTTTCCGTATTTTTAAGCCAAACTTAAGTTGATTTTCATTTTGCGTCTTTCACTCATGATTAAAATTAGGTTATGTTTATTGAGGTTAGTTGTTTGTTTATTTCTAATGTTTTATTACTAATGTTAGGTTATATTGTTAATTATTTGCATTGGGAAGAGAAAGTTGTGTGAGTGTTTCACACCAGATTTTTGCGATAAAATGTCAGTGTAGAAGCCAGTTGCTCTAACCACTACTGTAAATGTAACTATGTTCTTTAATCAAAACTTTTTTGTTTATTAAGTTGCGGAAGAAGTAGATGACCGAATCTCGTTGGTCATCTACTTCTTCCGCAACTTAATAAACAAAAAAGTTTTGATTTAAGGGTTGGACACAGTTTTCAATTTCTTATGAGTACATTTTTGTAAACTTTAAGAAATAATTATTTAAGTGTACTTCAGATAATATCTCCACCGAGTTTCAGGCATCTTGCTTGTCTGTAACTGAGTAAACTTAAAATATTGATTTAAGGGTTGAACACTCTTTTCAACCACTTCCGGATTAGTAGTAATTACAAAATAGTCGGACGTTGAACAAAAATAAATCCAGATAAATTTTCTTAATTATTGAGGTGTAATATTTTTAGCGTCACTGTACGTTACATCTGATTTGAATTTCAGCCATCTAACACTTCCGGAAATTAGTTGATAAAAATTTTGGTTTTAGGGCTGAACCCCTTTTCAACCTTTTATGGTTACATTTTGGATAATACTAAACTGAAACTCACACAACCTTACAGTGTAGAAGTTAAATCACTCTGTATAAATAAAGCCAATTAGTACTGGGACATTTTATTGACTGAAGTGAGAATCACCAGTGGAAGGGAAGAAATAGAATATGAGAATAAATGAATGTGTCATAAACAAGAAGGTAAATCTATTTATTAAAAGGCATGGTACGGGCTCTTGAAGTTTAGAAAGGTTAATATACTTAAATTGCTATGTAAAAATTTGGTGCCGTTCTAGCTTATTTCTTGCCCTTTATGATAAATAGGAAAGAAAAGTAGACTATTATTTTACGTCATTTTTTTGAAATCGAGTTTTCACCAGATATACATGTATTCAGACCCCTGAACCCAAAATATTTGTTTTTAGCAATTGGTCTATGTTTGTGTTTGTGTGAACAAAATATTTCAAAAAGGGTATAACGTACGATATTGGAACTTGAAACTTAAGTTAGAGGTACCACTGCAAGACCCGACAAGAACATTTTCATCAAAATCAGTCCACCAGAAGTAGTAGTTTATTTTTGCAAGTTTTAACTTTTTGCGATTTCCTAAGAAACGGCTACTACGATTTTTTGTTAATCACCTCATTTACTACAGTTTTTTTTTGCTCTACAAGGTAAAATAAGCGCCATGCCTGCTGAAATTCTCGGAAGGGGGTTGGTGCTTAGTAGGAAAAATTGTTTTTTTTTTAATATTGTGGCCCTAATATGCATTCTAGCGCAAAAATGTACATAATCAATGTTGTACAATATTTAAAAACCTATATACAACATTTATTTCAACATATTTTTGTACAACGTCAATTTATGATTTTCTGTATTTTTTCATCAAAATCGGTAAAAGTGAGACATTTGTTTTAATATTGCGGCTTTACCATTTTAGTCTAAAAATGTATATAATTAAAATTATAGAAAATAAAAATATTACTAACGTTTTTCAGGCGTTTTCTTCTACAGAGCTTAATTGAACGTCAATTAGTGATTTTCGGTTTTTGTAAGTTCTACAGAGGTTGGTTTTCATGTTGCGTCAGTCACCCATGATTCAAATGAGCTTTTATTGTTTTACATTCTACATTGTTTACTCACGGATTAAACGTAGGTTATAATATGTTCATTATTTATATTGGCAAGAAAAAGTCGTTTGATTGTTTCGCAACAGATTTTTTAGCTTTTATTCCTTATTCAGAAACTAGTCGATACAGTATAACCAATCAAACACTTATAGCTGTATTAGAGAATTGATAAAGTCTGGTAATTTTCTGTTAGATTTGTTACATAATGTGGGGCGTTCGTTGTCATTCAAAATATTTTTGACTGATGGGATTGAATTTTCTGAATGTGACATTTCTTTGCGGTCCCAAAATTTCGATACCGTAATTCCTAATCGGTCGGGAGGAGTTAACATATCGATTTTTGAACTTATGCATTATGTCCAGCATTATGTAGAAAATGGGGGAAGTTAATTTAAACATCGTCAGACCAGATCTATTCAGTAAATAATTTTAAAAATTTTGAAAAGGAATAAGTGAAGGTTTACATCATATACCGGATTGTATGGTATATCGATGTATGAAAACTTTAATTATCTCAGGAAAATGTGAATTGTGTGAGTTAATAAACATTAATGTGATCGTTTAAATTATTTATGCAAGTTATAAACAGTAAACCTGTTGTAGTATAACACATAATCCTTCAATTTTGAGTTGAGGTTTTGATCCTGTGAGTTAATATATTATCTTGATATCTACAATGTTCGATTCAGTTTTAAATTTACTAGTTACAAAATAAAGAATTAAAAGATTTTTTCTAAGAATGTCAAACTCTTGAAACTTTCTTGAACGTTGGCTTTTACTAATGTCCATTGTGTGCTATTGTCGTGGGCTTCTATTGTCTCTCTCTCTGTAATAAACTCTTCTATTGTTTAGGAATTAACACAAAGCCATTGTGTACGCTTTATAGTGAAGTTGTTTAAATAAATAAGTCCAGTAGTTTCAACACGGCAATTTTGTTGAGCATGAATTTCAGGTCCTTATGAATTTTTCTCATTTATTATTCATGAATCTACAAGTAGGTGAATTTTAAATTTGTTTTTTTCAGATCAAACGTCCAAAGGGCAGTAGAGAGTAGCGACTGAATTGAAGTAACAAAATTATTTCATTTGTTTTTATTTACAATCGGTTTTCTTTACAAATCTATTAAAAAATGTGACAAAATTGCGTAATAAAACCCTAACTTGCTTTAAATAATTGGTGTTTATTTTGTTTGTTTATTTATTTATAGTAAATACATAATTTAGCCTTCTTATATTCAACATAAAAAAGAACTAAAACTTTTTATACATAATTCTTAATCTAAGTCTAATAAAGTCCATTTCCGAGCAAAGCAAAAAGTTTGTCCGCTGGGGTAAAGCTGCAATCAATGGACTCAAATAATTTATTTTATTTTACAATAACAATTATATTGTAGCTATTACTCAGAGTTCTTTTAGGATCTGGTAATTAATTAATTACAAAATTTCCTTTTAAACTTATAACAAGTGTTTATTAACAAATTAAGTACCAAAATTTACATGTAAAAGGAAAATATGGTCATTTACAATTAGAATAATTAATTAATTCTTACTTATAAAAGGGATTCATAAGAAATCTAGGAACGAATAATATAAGGACGTAAAGGAGTTCATATAAAGTAGTATAAACTGGAAAAAAATAAATAACAGCATATCTCTTTTAATAACGTAATGTTGATTATAATGTATATTATATCGATCAAATGTAGTTAACTGTAGTTACATAAATTTTCTACAAGTTTTATTTAAAACCTTAATGTGTTTCTTAACCATTTAATGAAGTTATTTTACGACAAACATAAATACAGAGGTTTTTACTTTTATTTAATTCTGTTTTACCCCAGATTTCTCAAAAAACAACTATATATTTTGGTGCTGGGACCTGTTTTATTCTCTTTCTCAAATCAAAAACCATAAGAAACACCATTTCTGAATCTTAGTTAACACCTTGAAAATTTCATTATGAACTTATTTTATAGGGTGAACCGAATCCAGGCGAAATCTTTCGCTACTCTAAACACGCTAACAAGGCATTTCAAGACCTACGTTTAGACTGAAATTTTTCTTATTATTCGATGTAGAATCATCTCCCGAAGCATTTTAGTTTCTTCATTAACCACTCTGTATAAAAATCAAGTGGCGTGTTGATGAAGAAAAAAACCATAACTGATTTTTATGACGGTTTATAGTTTAAAATTATAAATTATACTTCTTTGTTTAAAAGTCTGGTGTGAAACACATACATGACTTTCTCTGGCCAATGTAAATAATGAATTATTATACCTATGTTTAATCATGAGTATATTTTTATTCTCCTTTTCGTCTGACTGTATTGCAATCAAAAAAGAAAGTACACTCATAATTTTAATTGTGAGTAAATTACGCTAAATAAAAATCAACCTGTGTAAGACTTCAAAGTACGGAAAATCACTAATTGACACTAAACTATAGAAAAATATGCTTAAAATAAAAGTTACAGGTCTTTTTATTTCCAATAACTATGATTATACATTTTTGTCGTAAAATGCATATTAAGGCCGCAATCTTAAAAAATTGCAACTTTTTACCGATTTAATGAAGAAAATACGGTAAATAATTGACGCTAAACTAAGCATTGTAGAAAAAAATGTTGTAAGACAAAAATATTAGGTTTTTTAATTTTCTACACCTTTAATTAAATATAGTTTTGCTCTGAAATGCATATTAAGACCGCAATCTTTAAAAACAAAACATATTTAATTACTAAATAACAGCTTCCCAAAGAATTTCAGCATATAGTCATGGCGCTTATCCCATCTTGTAGAGAATAAAATGCCGTGAATGAGGGTTTTTAAACACATAATTGTAAGAGCCGTTTTTGAGAAAATCGCCAAAAAATGAAAAATTACACTAATAAACTAGATACTACTTCCGTTAATCGATTTTGATGAACATTTTTGTGTCGTATCCCTCACAGTATCGAACTTATATGGCCATTCATCAATTTAGTAGACTACAGAATCTGTTCTTGAGATATTTTGTTCACAGACACACACAAGCCAACCGTTAAAAATAAGTTTGTCGGTTTAGGGGACTTAAAAAGGTGTATTTCCGGTGAAAACTCGATTTCCAAAAATCAACATGGAAACAATACTTTCTTTTCCTATGTAATCATATAGGGCAAGAGAAAGTAATAAATAAACAAGCTTTAACGTATAAATTAGGGCAGTTGTTGAACGAAAAAAGGGATAGAGCTGCCTCAATGTTCGCCGACATAGTAATTTTCGTAATGTACGAAAAACCTTGCAAACTTTGATGCATACGTGTACCATCCTCCCGCGAGTAAACAGTCGGTTGCTGATGGAATAATTAATTTAATAGGCAAACGTTTTAGAAATGGAACACATTCAGGATCGTAACATATAAAATGTATCGTGTTCTTCGTTTTGTCTGTTTTTTTGTATTTTAAAAAATTCTATTTTGGTAACTGATAATAATTATATTCCTTGTTAAATAATTATTATAAAAACAGGTTAGGTTCTGAAATTTTATCATTTAGCCATTGCATTAATTTTTTTCACTTATTACGGTTTTATGGTTTACGTTATTACGGTTTTTAACCGTTATTTTGAGGTTATAAATTACGTATTAATAAACATATTAAAGAATATAGGGTTTAGTTGTTATTGTTTAGGTCATCAGCCGAAAGACTAGTTTGAATCTTTAGAGGCTTTACTAAGTAAAACGAAGTATTAAGCTGTTTACAACTGCCTTCCTCACTGAGTGGAAAAGTATCCTTATCAACATGCCAGTCCCTCCAAAAACCTTATAGCCTACCATACACCCTGAAATGACACCTTTACTTCATTCACCACAGGGTCTAGTTCATGGGCGTACCCAGCGAGGGGCGGTGAGGGCAGAGATAGGCACAACAGATTTTTTTATTTACGTTCATTACTAATGATTAAACATGTTATTATTTTACTTTCTCTTGCCTATATGAATGTATAGGAAGGAAAGTATTGTTTTCATGTCGATTTTTCAAAATCGAGTTTTCACCGGATCTATACGTTTTCAGACCCCCTGAAACCAAAAAAACATGTTTTTAGCGATTGGTCTGTGTGTGTGTGCGCGCGCGCGCGCGCGCGCGTGTGTGTGTGTGTGAACAGAATATCTCGAGAACGGAACATCGTACGAACATGAAACTTGAAACCTAAGTAACATACTACTAATGGACCCGACACGAACATTTTCATCAAAATCGGTCAACCGGAAGTAGTAGTTTATTCGTGTAATTTTTCACTTTTTTCGATTTTCTCAAAAACTGGTCCTACAATTTTTTTTAAAATCGCCTGGTTTACTCAATTTTTTAATCTCTACAAGATAGGGCAGGCGCCATGTTTGCTGAAATTCTTGGTGAGGGTGTTTTCTCGTAAAAACGTTGTTTTTTTAAGATTACGGCTTTAATATGCATTTTAGCGCAACAATTTATATAATAAAAATTGTAGGGATATAGAAAATGAGACCTACAAGTTGATCAGAAGTGCATAACGTTGGACATCTCGAGTAACGACATTATGAACAGAGACATTTTTAGGCACAAGATTAAGACTTTCGGGAATTTCCATTCTGCTGAGTCCAAGACTAGAATCTGGACAGAGGAGGAGAGACAGGTGGTGAGTAGGAGGATGAGGGAGTACCACGCAAACAGCTTAAGGGAAAATGAATTTAATTACATAACTAGTGCGCTCTTAAAAGGGCTATACAATTTTTAAAAAAAATTGTAGAGAATTTAAAATCCTACAACTTTTATTTCAAACAATTTTTGGTATAACGCTTAGTTAAGCGGTAATGTGCAATTTTCTGTTTTTTTCTCACGAAAATATGTGAAAAATTGATTTTTTTAAGATTTCGGCCTTAGTATGCATTTTACGACAAAAGTGTATATAGTTAAATTTATAGAAAATTAAAAGATCTACAACCTTTATTGAGAGCATTTTTCTCCACGGAGCATAGTTTAGTGAGAAAGAGTGATTTTCCGTATTTTTAAGTCAAACTTAGGTCGATTTTCATTTTGCGTCTTTCATATATGATTAAAATTAGGTTATGTTTATTGACGTAGTTTTTAGTTTATTTCTAATGTTTCATTACTAATGTTAGGTTTATTGTTAATTATTTGCTTTGGCAAGAGAAAGTTGTGTGAGTGTTTCACACCAGATTTTCTTTTTTTTATTGGCAAGAGAAAGTTGTGTGAGTGTTTCACATCAATTTTTTAATAATAACAAGAACAAAACTATAAATTAATTAAACCGATGTAATTTTATCGTGTTGAGTAGTCAAGAAGTTTGTTAGGGTAATTTTTAGAGGTCTAATGAATAATGTAGAAGGTTATGTTGCTACAAAATGTTATAAATATTTCAATTAAGCGTTGTATGTACTGTAAATAGAATATTTATGAAAGAGAAGCGACGGAGGGTTCCTGGTAGAATATATTTGTTTTTAATGTTTCTTAATTTCACTATTCAATACAATAAACACAATAAAAACGGAGATAATGGCACTGGATCCACTATGCATAAATAAAATTCAAATTAATAATCAAAATATAAAAATAGTGCAAAAATTTAAATATCTGGGCGAAATAATAGATAATAAATTAAAAGAAAAACTCACTTGGAATAACAGAGCACTTAAAATGAGGAATGCTCATGTTTTAACTAAATCTACATATAATAAAAAATGTCTCTACAAACACAAAGATGAGGCACTATAGAACTGTGATTCTGCCAGAGGCACTATATGGTAGCGAAACCTTAATACGAATTAAAAACGAAGGGAAAAGTGATCAGACAATTAAAGCAGAACGTAGAATTGTTAGAACTTGCATTAATAAGAACTACAAAAAGGATGGTGTGTGGAGAATCCCCACTAATGAAACAGTGTATGAAGTCGTGGAACCGATTATCAGTCTAATGAAAAACCGCAGAATTTCTTTTTTCTTTCACATATTACGAATGCCAGAGAATAGGTTATTAAAACAACTTATAACCAGAGGAATCAGTGTGAAATCTGGTGGAAGATACATCTCAGCAATTAAAGAGGATCTTGACGAAGTTGGACTGAGGATTGAAGATGCGACAAATAAACCAAAGATAAGGGCGTTTCTAAATGCAAAATGTTTTAATGTGGATAAGGGTGCTAGAGTTGTGCAGGTAACTGACGAACAACGAAAAGCAAGCTCTGAAAACATGAGGAGGTATTGCAAAAACGGCGAGCCAATGAAGTACATGGCAAGCGAACCAGAAAGTTGACTAGAGTGATCCATTGAGGTCAAACAAGCTAAAGAAAAGAAAAAAAAACAGTTTATATTAATATTGTAATGAATACAATTAGCAGTGCACGTGTACGTCTCTAGAGATAGGTCAACACATATGTAATGACATACATGTACAACGTCTGTACACGTAAGTTTAGCCCATGGAGTTAGTAAATAAATTCAAAAACCAATATCGTTATATATTGTCTTGAAAATTGATACAATAGCTATGATTGTAACAAAAGCATTCGTTTTGAAATATATTTGTATCAATATTTAAATACAGTATAACTTTGTAATTTCAAAATTGGATAATGCCAAGCCTAACTGGGAATCTAACACGGGACCCCTGGCATGGATGTAGAGATTTTATTGGGAATAGGCTACTTAATTTATTCCGGTTTCAGTAGATTTTGGTCTACTATTATTTATGTTATACGATAAAGTATGAGAGAAATCGTTATTTCATTACCTACTAAAATAATTTATTCTCTGAAAGAATACTCCTTAGAAGAAGTAAAAGAAAAATATTGGATAATTTTATTAGTTATTCATGTCCCGTTATTTCTTCAAATTTTTAAATCCTAACTAATAAGTGAGAATATACGAGTAATATTTTTCTACCAATGGGGTGGAGCTTCGTCACCATTTTTTTTTTTTTTAATGATTAAGGAGGTCTTCAACATTTATACAGAACTGACATTTTTTGAACCATAATTTTATTTTGTTTGCTTCTAAGTTGAGGATCGAACTAATCAAAAACTGTTTTCTCACAAAAAAAATAAACATGAAGTCTTTTCTTTTTAACTTTCGGGAATTGACCTAACTTACGTTTTTAATCAAAAAAAGATCGTCTGCTGTTAAATGCACAATTAAAATTAGCCTTTCATGCAAAAATGTTTTGTCCTACAACCAAATATAGTAATGAGAGACTTTAAAGTTTCTGATTGGTTCTATTTTTTGAGTATTGGAGAATATTTTAAGTACTTCAAGAAATCTTGGATATTGAATGTGTTTCGATTGAAGTAGCCCATGATGAGGAAAACTTTTCGAATGTTAAAGAAGTTCCCGGAAAGATTTAAAATTGAAGTTAACATGATAATTAAGATATTATGAGTCTAAAATATTTTGCTATACGTTTCTCCTATTTCTTTTCGTTTTCACTATTGAGAAAAAATTCAGCAATTCCTAAAGTATGTTTTATTATGCTATTGTTACAATGATTGGTTCAAAGAATGTTTGGGCTAAACTAAAATAGTTTTTTTACTCTTACTATGATTAAATTACCCTTAAATCTTATTTATAAAGCTTTTTATTTCATATAAAGTCACATATATATATCACATAAAGTAAAAAATTAAATAAATTACATACATTTTTTTTTTTTTTTAATCCCTAATGTGTGTACGTTGCAATCTGTTCAATTCAGAACAATAAGCAACCCCATGACCCAATGAGATGAGGATGATATGTATGACGTGTAAATGAGGTGTAGTCTTGTACAGACTCAGGCCGACCATTCCTGAGAGAGTATGGTTAATTGAACCCCAACCATCAAAGAACACCGGTAACCACTGTCTAGCACTCAAATCCGTATAAAAGTATATACATTTAATGTGGAAATAGTTTTACGCCAATATTAGCAAAACTGTGACAAACATGTTTTGAACATTTTTTCCTCAAATATGAAATACCAATAACGTAAATTTAAATTTTCTATAGGCTTTTAAATATTTTAACGAAAAAATTTTGCAATGTTTCAGTTTGAGCTTACAATACAATATCACCTCGTTTATAAACCGAATCGATAAAAACAAAATGAAATGAGAAAACTTACCGGTTTCTTAAACCTTAAACTTATTTGTAGTCAGCCAAAAATATGACTGAATTATTTAAGAACAGAAGAGGTAGAGGTGTAAAAGACACTAGTCAGAGTTATCACCTCTGAGAGTAATGAATTTCACTATACAGCCAGTCTCTGTGGTAAATGAAGTGAAGGTGTCATTTGCAGGATTGAAAGTAGGTGCTTTTCGGAGGGCCTGGTATGCTGATAAGCATACTCGTTTAATTCAGTGAGGAAGGCAATAGTAAACCACCTCACTCCTCGTTTTATTTAGTAAACCCTCTTGAGGTTCAAACCAGCCTTCCGGCTGCTGACTTAAACAACAAGAAACTTATTTGAACAGAAAAGCTGTACAATTTACTTATATATACGAAGTGTTATATCAAATTACGGTGAAGTATTTTACCACGATTGAACACTACGTCCATTTGAAGTATAAAATTCAATGCCTGGTTCTTTGAGATAATCAGTATCATGTTTGAAATAGTTGCGATTTGTCAGTCGGCTTCCAGAGCCGGAATAGTGAAGTCATGTTTACCGTGTCGGTCATGCATCATGGATTTCGAACATCGCGTTTTATTAATTTTGTTTTAAGTTTCAAAAAAGTGCAATAGAAGCTCGTAAAATGTTAAAATTAGTGTATGGCCATAATTTATGATAATTCTGAAGACTGTCAACAAGTGGTATAAGCGATTTAAAAGCAGAAATAAAACTATTGAAAACGAGGAATAATCGGGATGTCCTTCGACTTCAAAAACAACGAAAACGTGCAAAAAGTGGTATGTACATCTGGTGTGTTCAAACATCCGATTGGCTATCCAAGAGCTTACTGAAGAACTGAACATCTCGTACGAATCCGAACAAAGCATTTTAATCGATAAATTGCAAATGAGACGAGCGAGTTCCTAAATACTTTTTTATGACGTAAAGGCATATGATAGCACTGTCATTTTAACATCGTTTAAGTTCAGCGGGTGTGGTGTTGAGCTGCTGCTAATTAAGGTTTTAGGTTATGGCCGATTGTCAACAAAAAGCTTTTTTACGTATTCGCTTCGGAACTTTCTTAACCTTTCCGAAATTTCCGGGCACGAATTCCCCTGCAAAAATCGGGCTGATGTATTTCGAATGGGCTTTAACGTTTTTTGCATACAATTCTCTAAGTAATGGAAGAAAATAAACTTTTCACTATTTTCCCAGTTTCCTAAAACTACTCTTTATCTCAACGTTTTTATGATTATTTTCTACTAAACTGTTACTGAACTGAAAATTTAAATATAAGTAGAATAGAATAATATAAGACTACAAATTTAATGTATAGAAATACAATAAACTAAATATAAATATTCTTTGTGAATATTTTTTAACTTGTGAATGTGTAGGCCTAATGCAGCCCGCACTTTAGTGTTTGAGCATTTTACTAGGAATATATCTGTCGCTGCAATACAGAATCTTATGAATAAATAAAGCAATAAGTTAGAATCCAGTGAAAAACGTTAGATTATCTCTTGCATATTTAACTTTACAAACTTGTACCGTTGTTTGCGTATTGTGGTATCTGTATTTTATGGGAGACTTGCGTTATCGTCCTTTCATTCTAATACGTCCCTCGGTATGTGTGTAGGCTACGTTTATTTATTTCTAAACAAAAAAGTACTAGACAGATTGGGCTTGCAATCTTAAAAACTACAATGTTCTCGAATAACCTACTTTGGGTTTTTCGAATTAGCTATATACCCCAGGAATTAATATTACTTTACTCAAATACTTAAGTTCTATTTATTTTCATAAACGGTTCCCTCGATATTAATAAATGAACCCTGGATTTATTATATACATTTTACACGTTTAATTTTTTGTACCTTTTACCTATTAATTTTTTGCGAGTAATCAACAAAAACTAATAATAATTATTTATTTCCATTTAATCATACAATCCAAAATACAAAATTTTGAAATACCACAGGACCTATGGATATCACAAGTTGCTCGCAGCTTGGACACAGCCTAAACAAAAATTCACATCATACACAAAAATAAATCAGATCTGGGTACAAAAAAATATTTTATACAGTTGGCGGTCCGAAAATCATGAGTCGGCGGTCTGCCAGTTGGTGACCAGTCCACTAAATCAACAGGTTTTGTCCCTTCTAGCCTTTAACACATTAGTGTCCAACTGTTGAAAAGCTTCAATGGTGCCATGATCATTAACTTTTTTTTGAAAATTAACATTAATATACTTTAAGTAAAGCGTAGAAGAAATATTTTTTTTTGGGTTAACGTCCGACTATTTTGCAATTACTACTAATGTAGTCGGAGAGAAGGGTGATAGATGAAAATGAGTGATGAAAAAATGCCAGACCTGATCGGGAATCGAACCCAGAACCTCGGCGTAGAAGCCAGTTGCACTAACCACTACGCCAATGGGCCAAGAAGAAGTATCAATTCCTAGTAAAATTATGTGTTGTTTAGGTCATCAGCCGAAAGACTGGTTTAAATTTTTAAGGCTTTACCAAATAAAACAAGGAGTGAGGTTGTTTACTCAGTAGCCTTGTTCACTGAGTGAAAATTTATGCTCATCAGGATGTCAGGCCCTCTGAAAAGCATCTATGTTCCACCCAGAAACAGAATGATCCGATGACAGAAAAATCCAATGGCTACTCATATCGTCATAATCATTTTCATTTTTAATTATAGTACAATTGATTCAATTTAATGAGAGAGTATTGTTTAAGTAGGGAACGTATGAAATGGATAGAGAGGGAAATTTTTTGTTATTATTATACCGCATTTTTGTTACCGCTAGAGGGAATTCTTTCATAATTGTGTACATTACCATATCAGCTGTTATAAGACGTTCATACGGTTAAACTTTTATATTGAAAACAAAATAAATTGATTTATTTGTACCGTGTATTATAAGAATTTGTAGTTACCATTGTAAATTATAATTTAAATCGTTCTTAAAACTTTATTATTGAATAAATATTTATTTATATACCTTATAATGACCGACAAATTAACAATACAACTTGAATGTAAAATAATATATAATGTAAACTTGTGATAACAAAATGAAAAACTGGTGGAGGGAAATTTTTAATTTCAAACAGGGAAATCGTTTTTAAAAATAAATCTGAAATATCCCTCAGGGAAAAAGTTACGATCTGCATAATGTGAAACTGCTGTACTTCCCTATCACTAGTCTTGTTTAATATGTTAAATTCATCAAGTTACAGCTCTTTAGCTACTCTTACTTAAAACAAATCTATTACATATAGTGTACACGAAACACTTAAGATACAGATAAGATTTATAAAAGTGAGTGACTCTTGGAGGGTGAAGGACAGAAGAGAGACCAAATAAATAAAGAAGATCAAACTATAATCTAAAAGAGTACAGTGCTAGATAAGCCCAGATGTTGTTTAGGTCGTCAGCCGGAAGGCTGGTTTAAACCTCTAGAGACTTTACTAAATAAAACGAGGAGTGAAGTGGTTTACCAGGCCTTCCTCACCGAGTAGAAAAGTATGCCTATCACCATACCAGGCCCTCTGAAAACTACCTACTTTCCATCCTGCAAATGACACCTTCACGTCATTCACCACAGAGTCTGGCTGCATAATGAAAATTCATTATACTCAGAGGAAATAATTCCAACTGGAGGAAAATTATAACGGATATGAATATAGCATCAAAATAATTTTTTATAAAATATGCTATTGTACAACTACTGGAAATCTAGCGGAAAAGTTAGTGCGGTGCGCGTTAAATTATTTATTCATTTTTAAAAAATTTTTATTGAGTGTTGATGCCCACATAAGCCATGGTTTGTACATAGGTAATGATCCGAAGTGATTAAAGAATGACCTAACCGGTGATTAAACCCGGGGTCCCTGGCATAGAACCTAGTTTCATTGCAAACTACATTAACGGGCTGGCCAGATTACTATAATGCACTAACAGTAATATTTTCAGTGCATTTTGTTTTGTTTATTTTCTATTGTTTCCTGTTTATCCAAATTTTTGATTATCCGGATTGCTTTCAGTCCCAAACTCTGGATAAATGAAGTACTACTGAACTATAATTTATAAGAGGAACAACTGTTGTGGATCAATTATGGCTGTCATTTAACAGTTAAACTACTAACGGTATTTCGTTACAAACGCAAGGCTTACTGGTAAATAACCATTTGGTACGAACCTTCAATTCAAAACTAATGTTAGTATGTCTAACATTTGCTTTGTTGAAAGCTAGCTTAATTGTCAAATGTTAACATTTGGTTTTCCTTGTCAGCAACAATTGGATTTCTGCGTTACATTGCAATTCTACTCGTTAAATTTTTTAATACCTCGATTTGCAATCTTCTTCACGTTTGCACCACAGTTATTTGTCTGGTGCCGAATTTTTTTTTTATAAAATAAATACGGTTGGGTACCGGCTCTATCAATAGATAATGATACGTCTTGGGACCTGAGGTATTTTTTGGGTTGCATACCGATACCCAACGGTATAGTAGGGCTATACTATACTTGATGGTTGAGTCCTGACGTATCAGTAGTGGTGTGCATTGTTAGAGACCGTTAGGTAAAGCATACTATAATTATTGTATGGTGCAAGGGTCAAGTCCTGAGAATTTTTTCCACGATTTGAAACGTTGTCCGTCATTTTTATAGCGATAAACACAATACATACAAAGAAAACATCATTTGTAGTACAACAATGATCCAATAGATGGAGGCACTGCTAGAAAGTCAAAATTAATAGATTTGCCACTTGTACGGATGAGTTGAAACGTTGTCCGCCATCTTGATATGTATGAATAAAATACAAAGAAAACATTATTTGTAGTACAATAAAAATCCAATAGATGGAGTGTACTGCTAAAAAGTAAAATTTAATATATAATACGTATGTGAAATACCAGTGAAATCAAGATTTACTACACTATACCATAATTCCTCAAGCCAGACACCATGTAAAAAGTTGCTAGTTCAATGCGACTACAAGGTATAGTATACTTTACCGTCAGGTCTCAGGCGGTTAAATAAAGGAACAAATAAATAAATAAAAACTATGCTTCTTCGATTGTAACTAAAAGCATTTAAAAACTCTAAACAACTAAAAGCAATTTCTAACAAGTAATTAATCTAACAAGTAATTTCTAACTAAAAGCAATCAAAACTCACAAGAAAGAAAGTGACGTTGGGGTGGAGGTAAAATTTACCTTTCCTCAAAATTCCGTTTCATGAGACGACGCGTCTCATTGCTGGTGGTAATTTTTAAAAAGCCTACCTTTTTTTATAAAAGCTTACCTTTGAATTGAATGCCACTATTTTTGTTTCCGATTTTTTTACATCTTTTTTGGCTTCCGATTTTGGGCCACTTCCGCTCAAACCTCAACTTCCAGTCAATGATTTCTGTATCTACTCTTTAAGAGGAATCAAATGACACTATTTCGGTTTCCAAATTCCGACTTTGATTTCTTCACTTCCGGTTTTG
The DNA here is from genome assembly GCA_035578175.1 of Catonia carolina. Classification (NCBI taxonomy): domain Eukaryota; kingdom Metazoa; phylum Arthropoda; class Insecta; order Hemiptera; family Achilidae; genus Catonia; species Catonia carolina. Next base: position 117,824 of record JAQMRL010000001.1, read on the forward strand.
GGCCACTTCCGGTCGAAACCGAATTTTCAACCCCAATCCAGGCCCACTAACTGTTTGTTTAGATTATGAATCCGAAAACCGTTTGTTGTTATCTCTTGTAGTTTCTGACTGATTTTTTGATCTCTGGTTGAAACCGGAACGTCAAACCCAATTTAGGCCCACTGACTTATTTTGTAGATTACGAACCCGAAAACCGTTTGTTACTATTTCTTGTAGTTTCTGACACCTGGGGTTGACGGCCGGAGAAACCAAAATTATAGATGAAAATTTAAAAATCGCCACCAATGAATGACATTAAATGCGAACCGGTAAATCGAAACCTACTGTATGATATTTTGAAGGTAGACTCCTCACTTAATTTTGGAAACTGAGTTGTGATTTGAATAACTTTGTGAAATATTGCAAGTTTATTTCAATCTGTCTTGAACAAGTAATAACTTTATTCATTGTCATTAAATACTTAGACGTATGAACTTTCTCTAAGTCAAAGTTACTTTATTGCAAATTAATATTAAACTATAAATTGGTTTTTCAAATACAGTTGTTTAATCCCCGTGGAGGAGCACGTGACAAAATTAAAAAAGAATATGAATATTAAGAAACTAAAATGATAACAAACAAGGATTTTATAAATTAAAAACTTTGAAGGCTGTCAGGAAGCTTAAGGGATTTTGTATAGACAGGCACACACATACACACATACGCTTCATACCGGCTTAGTATAAGTAGGGTTTCGTCGAAACGTGTAGTGTTGTCATAACATAAGCCCACTCACAAATACCTGTGAGAGGATGGCTGCAATATTTTCGTATATTTTACAGATTTAACTGCAACTTTTTCTTGAATTTTCTGAAGTATTTATATTGAAATAAAATTTTAACGTGAAAATTCTGGTGTTTATTCACCGTTTCTTTTTCACTATGGTTTTATTTTGTGTAAGCCTACTTAATCTTCGACTTAAGTTATTGACTTTTTACTTTCTCTTGCCTATATGAATATATAGGAAGGAAAGTATTGTTTTCATGTTGATTTTTCGAAATCGAGCGTTCACCGGATCTACACGTTTTCAGACCTCCTAAACCCAAAAAAACATGTTTTTAGCGATAGGTCTGTGTGTGTGTGTGTGTGTGTGTGTGTGTGTGTGTGTGTGTGTGTGTGTGCGCGTACGCCCGCGCGCGCGTGTACGTGTGTGTGTGTGTGTGCGCGCGCGTGTGTCTGTGTGTGTGTGTGTGTGCGCGCGCGCGTGTACGTGTGCGTGTGTCTGTGTGTGTGTGTGTGTGTGTGTGTGTGCGTGCGTGCGTGCGCGCGCGTTTGTGTGTGTGCGTGTGTGTGTGTGTATGTGCGCGTGTGTGTGTGTGTGTGTGTGTGTGTGTGTGTGTGTGTGTGTGTGTGTGTGTGTACAGAATATCTCAAAAACGGAACATTGTCCGGACTTAAAACTTAAGTTACGTACCACTACCGGACCCGACACGAACATTTTCATCAAAATCGATCAACCGGAAGTATCTAGTAACTAAAAAATACACGAATAAACTTATTCGTGTATTTTTTCACTTTTTTGAGATTTTCTCAAAAACTTCGACGATTTTTTTAAAAATCGCCTGGTTTACTAACTTTTTATGTTCTACAAGATAGGGTAGGCGCCATGTTTGCTGAAGTTCTTGGTGAGGCTGTTTTCACGTAAAAAATTGTTTTTTTTAAGATTGCGGCTTTAATATGCATTTTAGCGCAAAAATTTGTATAATAAAAGTTGAAATTTTAAAATCCTACAACTTTTATTTCAAACATTTTTTTGTATAACGCTTAGTTTAGCGGTAATTAGCGATTTTCTGTTTTGTTCTCACGAAAACGAGTGAAAAATCTTTTTTTTTTTAGATTTCGGCCTAAGTATGTATATTACGACAGACGTGTATAAATTAAATTTATAGGAAATAAAAGATCTAGAACTTTTATTTAAAGCATTTTACTCTACAGAGCCTAGTTTAGCCTGAAATAGTGATTTCCCGTATTTTTAAGCCAAACTGAAGTTAGTTTTTTGTTAATTTCTAATGTTTTATTACTAATGTTAGGTTATATTGGTCATTATTTGCATTGGCAAGAGAAAGTAGTGTGAGTGTTTCACACCAGATGTTCTTTTTTTAAAGTTCTTGAATTTATTTCGTATCAGAAATAAAACTAAGTCTAAGAAACATTAATTTCTAAAGATCAGTATTTTTATCTGTTTAAATTACTGTACAATTAAACTAGCGGTTTTATTGAATCAGTTATTTTTACTTTCTCTTGCCTATATGAATATATAGGAAGGAAAGTATTGTTTTCATGTGGATTTTTCAAAATCGAGTTTTCACCGGATCTATACGTTTTCAGACCCCCTGAACCCAAAAAACATGTTTTTAGCGATTGGTCTGTGTGTGTGTCTGTGTGTGTATGTGTGTGCGTGTGTGTGTGTGTGTGTGCGCGCGCGCGCGCGTTTGTGGGTGTGCGTGCGTGCGTGCGTGTGTGTGTGTGTGTGTGTGTGTGTGTGCAATATATCTCAAGAACGGAACATTGTACGAACTTGAAACTTAAGTTACATAACACTACCGGACCCGACACGAACATTTTCATAAAAATCGGTCAACCGGAAGTAGTAGTAACTTAGTTTATTCCTATAATTTTTCACTTTTTTGCGATTTTCTCAAAAACTGGTCGTACGATTTTTTTTAAAATCGCCTGGTTTACTCAATTTTTTATTCTCTACAAGATAGGGTAGGCGCCATGTTTGCTGATATTCTGCGTGAGGCTGTTTTTACGTAAAAACATTTTATTTTTAAGATTGCGGCTTTAATATGCATTTTAGCGCAAAACGTTATATATAATAAGTTGTAGAGAATTTAAAACCCTACAACTTTTATTTCAAACATTTTTTTGTATAACGCTTAGTTTAGCGGTAATTTGCAATTTTCTGTTTTTTTCTCACGAAAACGTGAGAAAATTCGATTTTTTTAACATTTCGGCCTTAGTATGCATTTTACGACAAAAGTGTATATAATTAAATTTATAGAAAATTAAAAGATCTACAACTTTTATTTAAAGTATTTTTCTATACAGAGCCTATTTTAGAGAGAAAGAGTGATTTTCCGTGTTTCTAAGCCAAACTGAGGTAGATTTTCATTTTGCGTCTTTCACTCATGATTAAAATTAGGTTATGTTTGTTGAGGTTAGTTTTTTGTTTATTTCTTATGTTTTATTACTAATGTTAGGTTTATTGTTAATTATTTGCACTGGCAAGAGAAAGTTGTGTGAGTGTTTCACACCAGATTTTTAATTGGTGAAACGGAATATTAAAATCCCGTTTATCCGAACCCCGCTCAAGATTAACCCGGCTTCACCGAAACAAACCCGATTTATTTTTAATTCGCTTATTACAATATGAAAGCCCTATTTCAATACTGCATACAATGTACAGTTTTGAATTTAAATTAAATTCGTAAGCGTTGTGAAGGTGCCGAACAGTTTCCAATGAAATAAAAGAGTATTAAGATTTCAGTATCTTGGAATTCGTTTACTAATGAGTACGTTGATTGCGTACTCGTTGTTATTTATTTTTAGATGCATTACGTTTTGTTGAACAGTGTGAGAAATCTTCAACATCAGACGTACTTCTAATGAAATGATGGCTTGATATTGCCGCAAAATACATTTTCATCAAAAATCTCAGAAAAAACTAAATACTGTATTGTAATTAAACGATTTTTCGCTTAAAATTGCTGTATTTTTATTTTCTCTTGCCTATATGAATATATAGGAAAGACAGTATTGTTTCCATGTCGATTTTTTGAAACAGGTTTTCAGACCCCTGAACCCAAAATACATGTTTTTAGCGATTGGTCTGTGTGTCTGTGTGTGAACAGAATATCTCAAGAACGGAACATCGTACGAGGTTGAAATTTGACCCGACACGAACATTTCCATTAAAATCGATCAACCGGAAGTATAGTTTATTCGTGTCATTTTTCATTTTTTTGCGATTTTCTCAAAAACGGCTGCTACAATTTTTTTTAAAACGCCTCATTTACTACATTTTTTTGCTGTACAGAGTAGGCCATGTCTGCTGAAATTTTTGGGGAGGCTGTGCTCTCGTAGAAAAAAAAGTGGTTTTTGAAGGTTGCGGCCTTAATATGACGTTTAGGGCAAAAGAGTATAACTAAAGTTATAAAAAATTTAAAAATCTACAACTTTTATTTCAAACATTTCTTATTATAACGCTTAGTTTAGCGGAAATTTGTGATTTTCTGTTTTTTTTATAAAAATCTGTAAAAATTGGATTTTTTGAGATTTCGGCCTTAGTAGCCTATGCATTTTACGACAAAAGTGTATTAATAAAATGTATAGAAAATTAAAAGATCTACAACTTTTGTTTTAAGCATTTTTCCCGACAGAGCCTAGTTTAGCGTTTCCGTATTATTTTCCGTATTATTAAGCCAAACTTGATTTTCATTTTCATTTTGCATCATTCACTCATGATTAAAATAAGGTTATGTTTTTTGAGGTTAGATTTTTTGTTTATTTCTAATGTTAGGTCTTGTAAAAAATACTTTTTACCTTAAGTACAGAGCTCCGCGCACAAATTTTAATAAAAATGCCATTTACCCTATCTTGTAGACCATAAAAGAAGTAATAGAATCGACGATTTTAACGAAAATCGTAAAAGTCGTTTTTGAGAAAATCACAACGAAGTGAAAAATTGCACGAATAAACTACGGTTTACAGATTTTGACGAATAAGTTTGAGTTGTGTTTTGGTACCTAACTTAAGTTCTAAGTTTCAACATCGTACGATTTTCTATTTTTGAGATATTTTGTTTTCCCTCACACACACGCGCGCGCGCACACACAGACAACCTTCCTAATACTTCATAATTAGGACAAGAAAAAGTAAATATGAATTTGTCAAAAGTACAAAATGATTCGTTAATTATGGAACTCGCCCAGACAACAACTTCTCTGGAGAAAAGTATTAATTACAAAGTTATCGGAAAATTCAGATTGTACTTATATTAGAAAAATTGTCACTTTTCTGACACCATAGTTTTTGGATTCAAGAAGCCATGAAACGTGAAATATGTATTGATAACTTTTGCATCATCGCAATAATTTCTTTATTTTAAATTAAGGCTACGAAGAATTAAAAATTTTGCTTGCTCTTTTAATAATCTGAACCATTAACAGATGGAAAGCTAAAAAGTTATTAAGCAGAAGGAAATAATTTTCAATGAAAAACAAATAGAACGTTTCATAATTTTCTGTCCTTCTTTCTCACTTCATCAAGACAGATTATCGTTGCTGGAACAGCCTACCAAGAGAAAAAATATGTACACTTTTAATATTTTATAAAAATGTCATTCTCGGAAATTACTATCTCGAAGGGACAATCAATCAAAATAATATACTATGTGTATTTTGCACACATGTACATGAGATACTCGTTTTAAAAGCCATTAGTTCCTTATAACGTAGGCTACAATATTAGAAAATTCAATTAAGTACTGGAAGCTAATATGGAGTGTTCGGTCACAATACAAACATTCATGTTAGCGGTTTTTTTTATTTTACGTCCGACTGTTTAGCAATTTCGGCTAATGCAAACGATGAAATAGTGATAGATGAAATTGAGTGATGAAAAAATACCATTCCTGAACGGTAATCGCACCCAGGACCCCGGCGTTGAACCCAGTTGCGCTAACCCTGCATTAAATATCGGCAAGCGAAATCAGGAGACCGGTGGAGTGTTAAATTATTTGTACTCGATCTGATAGTTCCAGAGCTATAGAAAATAGTTCTGTTTCTTTTCACATGGTTAGCCAGTTATATGACTAAAGCATTTAAGAACAGAAGAGGTAGAGGTGTAAAGGACACTAGCCACAGTTATCTCCTCTGAGAGTAAGGAATTTCATTAAACAACCAAACCCTGTGGTAAATGAAGTGAAGAAATCTTTATTGAGTGGAAAGTATATACTTTTTGGAGAGCCTGGCGTGCTGATAAGCATACTTTTCTACTCAGTGAGGAAAGCTGTGATAAGCCACCTTACTAATCTCACTAGAGCGTTGAATTTGTGAAGCCTCTAGAGGTTTAAACCAGCCGTTCGGTTGATGACCTAAACAACAACAAAAGGAAATCATGTTTTCTTATTTGCTTTCCAAAATCGAGTTTTCACCGAACATTACGTTTTCTGGTTCCGCTAACCCTGTATGAAATAAATGCAAGGAAAGATATCTTTTCATGTCATATTTTTTTGAAAACAAGTTTTTATCGAACATACATGTTTTCAGATTTGCTGAGCCCAAAATTGTGTTTTACCGATTGGTCTGTGCGTCTATATTTGTGTAAACAAAATATCATGAAAATGGAAAATCAAACGAAGTTGAAACTTTGAACTTTAGTTTGGTAGGCTACAACTGAAGAACTCAACACAAAAATTTTCATCAAACTCAGTCAATCGGAAATAGTCGTTTATTCGTGCGATTTTCTCATTAACGTGTCCTACGATTTTGTTTAAAATCACTTCATCTACTATATTTCTTATGCTTTACAAAACGGGGTAAGAACATGTTTGGGAAAATTTGTGTGAACTGTACTATCGTTTTAAAAATTGTTTTATTTTTTAGATTACGTACTTAATATGCATTCTATGTCAAACGTGTGTATAATCAAAGTTATAAAAAATTAAAATACCTACATCAGAGTTTAGTTTAGTGTCAATCGGTGATTTTTCATAATTTATTCGTTGAAATCGGTTTTCAAAACGAAATTTTGTAACATGATTTTTTTTATAAAACTAGGTCAAGAAATATGTCTTTTTGAATTTAAAGTGTTATCAATTTTGTAGAGGGACAGATAATAACCGCTTTTGAAAACTAAAAACTTTACACTGTAATATATGTCAGTACAATTTTCCCTCAATCTAGTTTTCCACCAATGTCACAAAACCATATTTTAAAAATTTTATGTACAACACAAAATACCTTCCCAATTGCAAATTTTGGACTTCGTCTACTTTTAATTTGTTGAAATTTGGAAATTTTAGAAGTCAAAATATTGTGTTGTTACAAAATGTTGGAAACCTTATCAGATTTTAAAAAGGTATTAGTGTACAGTTTTCGTTTTTTCGTAAGTTGAAAGGAAGTAACAGAGCGTTCCGTAAGCGACCATACTAATTACGTTTATGGCCGTCATTTTGGCATGCGTAAATATTTTTGAAATCTGTTTTGACCAAAATGTTGAAGTTATAAATACCTTTAAAATGGTTTAGGCCTACTGTATAACAAGCGTTTACATTTGGAAATATAGAAATTCGAACCCACGACCTTCAGGCCATTTACAGTTCCTTCTTTGTACATCTTTAAAGTGATAATGTACAAAAAGCAAAATACCTTTTTACAGAATTTAAATGTTCACAAAAAAGCTATAAAAGAAACAGAATTAATCACTATGTTGCTAATCACATTACTAAATTTTTTGAACAAAAACCGAATTTACAGTCAGAAAATAAATCAATAAATTGTTATAAGCTTTAAATAGTTGCGCCAATTTAAGTCTGTTTAAAAAAAGTTAAAAAAATACTTGATTGATGAAACATTTTACAGTGTTTATGAATTTTTCTTTTTCTAAATAGGTTTTGGTTGAAAAATATAAAACTTCTGATTAAACTTTGAGATATTGTGTATTATTTTATATCATTAGGTATGTCCACACTCGTGCGCTTTCTTATTCTTTTGATTCAACGTGCGATGTCGCATGCGCTTAGAGGCATGCCATTTCACCTGTCCGTACTCGTTTGAAGGGGTTTATCTCAAAAAAACTCAACGAATATTTTTGAACACAACACTAAATCATACCCTGTTCTTTCCTGCGTTGATTGGTTTGACTTAGATTATTTTAACTTGAAACTAGTCGGAGGTGCCGCGATTTACGCATAAAGAGTACTCAGATTTTAGCCGGTTTTCGGTTAATGTGGTTTTTAAACGTCCGTTACGCCGTCCAGGCTTTTCCTAAAAGAACGGCGTTTAAGTACGTTAAAGGTCAGAGTTTTCTCTATATGAACATTTTAAAATAGAAGCTGATGTTCCATTTTAAAATCCCGGCCATTTTTTTTTAAAGTGTATTTTGGCTTCACGTAAAAAGAGGGAAATGATTTTTGGACTGAACCATGCGTTTTTACAGCAGTATTGTGCCATGTGTCTTATTTTACACTTGTGATTAGAAATAGATATGTGGTGAATATAGTAGAAAATTCTATTAGTCTCTAAACTTCTTGAGAGGAAACTGAGCTCAATAGCGGTATCCGCTCCGAGCATAGTTGTTTAGAAAAACAAACTTCAGTGTTCTTCCTGCTGCAACTCATTCCGTAGCTCATTTTGAATAATATAACGATGTTTTTATCTAAAAAAATAAACGCTTTGGTTGGCATAATACCGTTGTGAAAATGGATGGTTCAGTCCAAAAGTCATTTCCCTACCTATACGTGGAGCCAAAAAAGCACTTTTTTAAAAAAATGGCTGGCATATTAAATGGAACATGAGATTTAACTTTTAAAATATTCACATTATAGAAAAAACTCTGTTCTTCAACGTATTTAAACGCCGATTTTTATGAAAAGCCTATACGGAGTAACGGACGTTTAAAAACCACATTAACGGAAAACCGGCTAAAAACTGAGTACTTTTTTCGTAAATTGCTGGAGTTATCTCCGATTAATTTCTAAATAAAACAATCTAAATCAAACCATTCAATGCAGGAAAGTACAGGTTTTAATTTAGTGTAGTGGTCAAAAATATTTGTTGTTTTTTTTTTGAGAATCGACTCGAACATTTTCATCAAAATCGGTCAACCGGAAGTAGTAGTTTATTCTTGTCATTTTTTACGTTTTTGCAATGTTCTCAAAACAGCTCCTACAATTTTTTTAAAAATGCCTCATTTACTACATTTTTTATGCTCTACAAGATAGGGTAGACGCCATGTCTACTGAAATTCTTAGAGAGGCTGTTTTTGCGTAAAAAAATTGTTTTTTTGAGATTGCAGCTTTAGTATGCATTTTAACGCAAAAATTTATAGTCTATAGGCCTACTAAAAGTTGTAGAGACTTTAAAATCCTAAAACATTTGTTTTTATAGCTTAGTTAAGCGGTAATTAGCGATTTTTTGTTTTTTTCTCACGAAAACGTGTAAAAAATCGATATTTTTAAGATTTCAGCTCTAGTATGCAATTTAAGACAAAAGTGTATAGAATCAAATTTATAGGAAATTAAAAGATCTACAACTTTTGTTTGGAGCATTTTTTTCCAGAACCTAGTTTAGCGTGAAAGAGTGATTTTCCGTATTTTTAAGCCAAACTGAGGTTAATTTTCATTTTCCGTCTTTTACTCATGATTAAAGTTAGGTTATGATTTTTGAGGTTAGTTTTTTGTTTATTTCTAATATTTTATTACTAATATTAGGTTTTTCACACCAGATTTTTTAATTATGAAATTTCAGATATGAGAAAAACTATTTGTCGTCTTCGCATGCATGCCGATATAAGAAAATACAATTTTATATTCAGTACCTACTAGTAAAAATTCTTAATTAAAAAACTAAAAAGGGTGGAGCCCGCGTGCAATACCAAGTTCGTAATGTAAACCTATAGAGCTATTATGCAAGTGGAAATTGATGGTTAGGTTTTCACAATTGATAGTGAGTACGAGCTTGGTAATGCGGACTCCGACAACAGATCGAAAAGCGACGGTATTTAAACAGAAAGAAGTTGTTTTCCAGTCCCTGCGAGAAGTTTCATCACTGACTTCTAACCGATTTATCCAAATTTATAAGTAGAAAATTGTTTTCGCAAATGTACATCGTGAATAAGTTAATTTTTACTCGAATGTTGGTGCTAAATTAACACATTTACATTGTATATTAATGGTGTACAGCATATTTTTATTTTGCCAATTAATCTATCAAGAAATCAAGGCAATATACGCTCTGTATCATAGTAATGTTACGATTTACTTGTTTATATAGTTCTCATTATAAACAACAGATGGCGTCGATTATAAATTAAAACTACTCCCTGCGTTCATCATTCTGATTGGTTTGAATTTGGTAACGGAGACAAACATTAAATCTATTTATCACTTTCTTATTTTTTTATGTCTAATATTTTCGATTTCTATTTGTAGTGAAACGAGAGAGAGTATTGTAACCGGATGTACTTTCTAAATATTTTTTAAGTAAAATCCAATGTTTTCTTTTAGTATGGGGGCCATTTTATAAATCTTTGTATTATGAGTTTTACGTAAAGATAAATAGATGATTTCTTGATTGAAACAGAACGCCGAATTTTTACTTTCCCTTGCCCTATTTGAATACATAGTAATTTACAGAAGAAGCAGGACTAAAGTTTTCCTCCGAAAAAACCAAATCATACCAAACATCAAAACAGCCTCGTGTCAGTTACAGAGGTAATACGGAAAAATTGAGTAAGTTGATAGCTTCGACTACCTTGGTGAGATAATACAACCTAAGACCAACGAAAAGGAAGCAAACATCTGACGAGGGAATATGACGGTACACTTTGAGTAACTCACCACTTGTACTAAAAAGAATGTAATCTCAAGGCAAGCCGAGATTAGACATTATAATACTGTGATTAAACCTGTATGTGTCTGTATAGTAGTTGGACATGTAGGTGAGCGCGCGGCATCTGCTGCAGGGCTACTACTCGACTTTAAAACACTGACTCTCTTAATTTGATGCGTGTAATAACCTATTTTACGCTTAATAGTCATTAATGTAGTTAAAAATAACGAAAGATAAACGTTTGTTGATACAATTTTATCAATAATAAGGAAAATGTGTTTACAAAACGACATGTTATTTTCGGAAAGCTATGACTTCCCTCTGTCACGTCAACCATAGCTACTACAAGGTCACACGCACAGCTAGAATTCTCTTTATTGTACGCGAGTGAGTGTTTTACAATGAGAAAGAAGACTGGTCTAACAAAAGCAGAGAAATTTGAAATAAACATTCTCCGCAAGATAATGAATCCGAAGAGATGGTAGACAGACAATGTAGGTTACGAAGTCGAGAAGACTGTATAACGAAAATAAACGATCAGAAAAAGATGACTAAAATTTTAGACACCAGTAATGAATGACAGAATAGATGACAACCGGTTGACAAAACAATTTTTTTAGACACTAAACAATGGACCTTAGGTGTCAACTAATGGTTCAAAGGATCAGAACGGATATTGAGAAAATCGGATCAAATCGAGAAAACTTAAAGAACCGAACCAAATTCAGACAATTTTAGTGTCAGTTAGTGGTTTTTCGTATTTTTCTTTCTCTTACCTACATGATAATTATATGAAGGAAATTATTGTTTTCATGACAATTTCTCAAAATCGAGTTTTCACCGGATATACACGTTTTCAGGCCCCCATGAACCCAAAAAACATGTTTTTAGCGATTGGTCTATGCGCGTGTGAACAAAATATCTCAAAAATGGAATACAGTACAAAGTTGAAACTTGAAACTAAAGTTCAGCAGCACTACGCGAGGACCCAACACAAACATTTTGATAAAAATTGGTCAACAAGAAGTAGTAGTTTATTCGTATAATTTTTCACTTTTTGCGATTTTCTCAAAAACGGCTCCTACGATTTCTTTTCAAAAATCGCCACATGTACTGCATTTTTTATACTCTACATGATAGGGTAGGCCTCATGTCTGCTAAAATTCTTGGGGAGGTTATGATTTCGTAGAAAAATTGTCTTTTTAAAGATTGCTGCTTAGCAAATGAATGTTACGGCAAAAGTATATAAGCCTATACCTCAAAGTTGTAGAAAATTTAAAAACCTACAACTTTTATTGTTTAACATTTCTTTGTATAACGCTTAGTTTAGGGGTAATTAATGATCTTTTGTTTTTTTCATGAAAATCTGTAAAAAATGGGTTTTTATGCCTTAGTATGCATTTTACGACAAAAGTTGATTTAGTTAAATTTATAGGAAATTAAAAGATCTACAACTTTAATTGAAGAATTTTTTTCTAAAGAGCCTAAATTAGCGGCAAAGAGTGATTTTCCGTATTATTAAGCCAAAACTAAGGTTGGTTTTCATTTTGCATTATTCACTCTTGATTAAAATTAGGTTATGTTTTTTGAGGTTAGGTTTTTGTTTTTTTCTAATGTATTACTGTATTATTAACTTTAGTTTATATTGTTAATTTTCCACATTGGCAAAAGAAAGTCTGTGAGTATTTCACACCAGATTTTTTAATTCTACAGAGAATGATTTTCATTTATTGTCATTCACTCAAGATTAAATTAGGTTATGTTTTTTCATATTACACTGTTTACTCATGATTAAACTTAGATTAAATTATGTACTATTTACATTGGCAAGAGAAAATCGTGTGAGTGTTTCACACCAGATTTTGATATTCCAAAGCGGCTAACAACTATGCAGTGGTGTTGCTGGCCAGCGATACGAAAAGTGCTTTGCAGTTAACGGTAACTACGTAGACAAGTGTATAGGTAATTCTGTGTAGAAAACTAAAACAGCTAACAAATATTGTAACTTCTGATGAATGGTGTTTTGATAGTAACAGCTTTTTTATGCAGTTATCAACAATATTGTGGATTATAACTTACCGATGCGTTTCGTTAGACTATTAGACCCGAAATCATTTTTTTATATTTATATTTTTATTTATCTTTTTGTATTCCTAAATGTTCTATCCTTTTGTTATTCATTAGGCCTATATAGATTTATCTAGCAATGTCTTATTTTAGGATCAATTTTGATTATTTATTATGATTATTATTATTATTATTATTATTATTATTATTATTTATTGACTTTCCAGATTCCTTTTATGTCCTTGCTCGTATATAAAACAGCTCGGCTCTTTAGCCATTTAGTTAGTAGAGCTTTTAGAAAACGTAAAGCTGGTGTGATTATAGGGTGTTAAAATGTTAAAACCAACTTTGTAATTGACGCGATACGATTGTTAGCAGATCTTCGTATTACAGAAGTTGGAGTACTATTGTTTGGTTCTATGACTGAGTTGATTAACTATTTCATTGTTTTAATGACCATAATTAGCTGTTTCGTTAAATTCAGTTAAATCTTAAGTTTTTAATAACATTTGTAACCGATTCAATCCAAGTAGTTTAATTGCAATGTACTAGTAGGGTTTGGGTTAAATCTTATCAATTTTTAGTAATTGACTAATTTTTTAATAAATACTTGTAATAAGTTTAAAAGGAAGTTAGTTCATTCGTTTATATAGACATCCCAAAAGAACCCGGATGAAACACTACAATATGTTTTCTAACACAGTTTTTTGACCAAAAAGCCCTTCCCTACTTTACAGATATGCTTTGCGTTAGTATTAACATTATTGTTATTACTCAATTGTTATTGCTATTGTTATTGTATATATTCACAAAAATAGCTCCCTAGCTATTTTTATACCCTTATGGAAACTAAGGCTGTTATTGTTATGAAGATGATTAAACAAGAATAAAGTAACACCTGTTATTGACTTCAAAGCACCTCTACTATGTACGTATTTGTACTTGTAGAGAATAAGTTATTGAACAGAATACAACGGTTAGAACAGAGAGAAGAAAATTACTATTTCAAAAGTTATTCGTTAAATTAGTGTTTAATCGGCGTTAGAAATTCGTGTCGGATAAATCTTTTAAATCAAATTCCTAGCTTTCATAGTGTACGTTTGTTTTATACTAACGATGCACAAGCGCAAGGCACAAAGAGAAATAATTACCTAAAAATTTAGTGTGAAACACTCACTTGACTGTCTCTTGCCAATGTTAATAATAAAATATAATTATATATATCCAATGTTTCATCATCAATAAAAAATGTAAAATTAAAAACTATCTAATTTTAATCATGAGTGAATGACGAAAAATGAAAATCAACCACTGTAGAACTCAAAAATACGGAAAACAACTATTTGACGCAAAGCTAGGCTCTGTAAAAAATAATGTTTGAAATAAAGATTGTAGATTAGAACTTTAATTAGGCTTATATACATTTTCGTTGTAGAATCCATACTAAGGCCGCAATCTTAAAATATATAAAATTTTTACTTATTTTTATGAAGAAATACAGACTAATTGTTGCTAAAAAATGCGTTGTAAAAAATGTTCGAAATAAAACATATAGTTTTTAAAATGTTCTATAACTTAAATATATAGACTACATGTTGGCTCCATCATGTGCTCGCCTTATTATGTAGAGCGAAAATTGTAGTAAATGAGGTGATAGTAAAAAAAATCGTAGGAGCCGTTTTTGAGAAATTCGCAAAAAGTAAATACTCACACGAATAAACTGCTATTTTCGGTTAACCAAAAATGTTTGTGTCGGGTCCTGCAGTAGTACCTAACTTTTAAGTTTTACGTTTCAAGTTCGTAAACTTGAGATATTTTGTTCACTCTCACACACACAGGTTCAGGGAGCCTTTAATCGTGTATTTTCGGCGAAAAAGTGATTTCAAAAAACCCCCAAGACATTATACTTTTCTTCCTTACATATTATTCATATAGGGCAAGAGAAAGTAAAAATTGTATTGTTTTTTTTTTTTACTTTTCCTCGATCTCTAAGTAATTTATATTTTCTAGGCACCACGTAAAGAATATTTTGTTCTTGTTCGTATAGCCATTTTCTGAAGCTTACACACGACTCAATGTTCGTATACAGTGTTAGTACTAGTAGAAAAATAAACACCAAATCTTAGCTTAAATACCAAATTGATGTTAGTATTCATCTATTTTGAACGTGGGAAATTAGAGTAAAGTATCTCAATTATCACAACACAAGATTAATTTATGTTTAGATTTTACACTTTTAATTTAAGAGAAGACTGTACTTTGTACCCCGCCAATGTTAAATTTGCTATTTTTAGGTACATTTTTCACAGGATTGGTAAACAATAGACAAATGAAACTTTACTTACTTGTAGATGTCAGGTTTCTCTAGCTATTAACATTTTTTCTGTTAATCTGTTGAACCGTAAAGTTAAAAACAGATAAAAGAATAATATAAAATTTTTACAAATTTTTTCTACGTTATTTTACATATAATTAATTTTTGCAGAATTTGAGGAAGTCATAGAAATGCCATAATATGTAGGCCCTATATATACAAGATAAATAACTGGTAAAAATTTCAGCCTGGTAGGTTTAATGGTTTCCAAGAAAAATGTACCTAAATGTTAAAAATCTAAATTTTCGGGAACAGGCGAAAAACACAAAAGGCACAAATGAAAACAAACTGTACAACACAAACAAATGAATTTCCCATCAACAGTTGGTTAGAAAGATGAACCAATGGCTGAGAGTATTAAAAACAGTAATGCAGATATTTTAAAGTATATACTACAATTCCCTTTGCTCTAAAACGATCCGTATAAAATTATGAAAAATATTCGTTCTCTGGTGACACAATAATTTTTCTGGGTAAACCTCCTAAAAACTTAATTTTTATCATTAAAGTGCTATTTTTTTCATGTAATTTAAAGTTTTTTGGGTTGAACTAGGCCTAAACAATTGAAAAAATATAAACCAAAAATTAAAATTTTCAGTTAAAACCATCATACAGTCTCACCTTAAGGAAAGAAAATTAAGCATGTAATTACTTGATTTTTGACTAGTAATGAAAAATAAATTAATGAACTAAAAATAAATAAGCTAAACATCTGTATTGTTTTTAACCCTTTATAAGGGATTATCTAATAAACTAATCCTTTATTGCGAAACTGCAATATTTTCACTGTTTTTGTGTTGAGAAATTGCAAAGTCGAGATTCAAGTAAACGTTATTTCAGAACAAAAGTACTGCAGAGATAAAAGACAACGTGTTTTTTGTTTGATTTGGCGTTATCGATTGAAGACACTAGCAGAACGGTAGAACGAATGTAGTCTATATCCAATACATCCATGTCACAATAGACTTGAAAATGAAACAATTTCCTATATTTTACTTAAAAAATTGTAATACTGTATACGTTCGATAGATAGATCGTTTTTTAATTTTAAAATTTTGGCAGTGTTAAAAATTTAAAATTTTTAAATAGTGGAGTTTCATTAATAAATTTCTTTCAAATGTACAGGGTGTTTTACAACTTAATGCAAATATTTATATATCCTAAAATCATTCTATACTACGTGAAAATGTATAAAAGATACCTCCGAGCCCAATGGTTAGCGTGCTACGCTGCAAAATGGAGGTCCTGGGCTGGATTCCTGGCCAGGGTCTAGAAAATTATTACAAGTTCAAACTCATTATTCTTTTACCCAAATTAACCGATAATAACTAAGCTCTTGATGCGACTTAAAATGAACTAAACAAAAAATTAAAGATATGTAAGATATAAATTAAATAAATACGTTATTTAACTACAAAATCTGATGTAAAACTCCCTCACAACTTTCTCTTGCAAAGAAATATTGGAGAAAGACATGCAGAGCTTTCAAGATAGGCTTAGGATTTACGTCTAACACTGACGTCTGACGTGATGACGAAACGTCATCTCGCAGACATTATTTTTCGAACCAAATTAAGGTATGTATGTATATTTCCTCATAACAGACAGGTGAAGTGTTAAATTATTTGCACTCAATCTGCTAGTTCCAAGGCTACAAAAAGTAGTTCTGTTTTTTATCACATGGTCAGCCCATTAAGAACAGAAGAGGTTGAGGTGTAAAAGACACTAGTCAGAGTTATCTCCTCTCAGCGTAATGAATTTCATAATTATAAAGTCAGACCCTGTGGTGAATGAAGTGAAGGTGTCATTTACGGGTGGGAAGGTATGTGCTTTTCGGAAAGCCCTGGCATGCTGATAAACATATCTTTCCACTCTGTGAGGAAGGCAATTGTAAACCACCTCACTCTTACTTACTTAGCAAAGCCTATTGAGGTTCAAACCAGCCTTTGGGCTGGTGACCTAACCAATAAAAACGTATACAGTCAATTCCGGATAATTGGGGGCACATCGGGATCGGAGAATTTTGGCACAATTAAACGGCTGGCCCTAATAAACGAATTCGTAAACTGTGGCGGATACGATACTGTATTTTATTAAATTTATCACGTACATAAATTTTACATGCAAGTTCTATCCATATACACACGAAACAAATGAAAGGGTATCAGAACAATGATTAACTTTTTAGAAAAACTGTTTGCCTTGGTTTTAAGCATTAGACCATTGGCACTAACAGTTTGCGAAGTTACAATGGCAAACCATTCATTCAACGCTTCTCAAAAATTGGATCCTTCCTTCACGTTTTCTTTTCTGAGATGATCCATGATCTTTTAATGCCCACTCTTGGCGTATTTTATTTACGTGGAGCACGATACAACCTATCGTAATTTTCGGTACACCAGTTAGTTCCGATAGTTTACGTTGGCTTAGGTTAGGTGGATACGTTTTTATTATGTCGAGAAGCTTTATTTGTTTACACAGTCATATCGTTACGCGGCATTCAAAGACGTTGATAGTAGGTACTGTACTGTAAGCCTACGCATAAAAATATCAACTTAATGTGTGAAACGAACGGGAATTTAAAAAAAATTAAAAAGTATGCCTGCAGCGAGTTAAGGGGAGTGTGGATTCCTATCCTAAGCAATGTTAATGTTTGTACCTTTTTCTCAGCAACCACTGCAGCTAGAGCTACAATTTTTTTCTTTATGAAAGGCCACTCTTTGGTACACAATTAGAATGTGTAGCATGTGATTCTGGTAAGAATTTTGATTTTCACAATTTTTTAAAAAGAGATCATTTTTTCATCGATAAATCACCGAAAAACATTTTTCTCCCACAATTTTCAATATTTTTAAAAACGGCACATTCAATCAATAGAACTGGACGATTAACATACTCCATAAAAATTTTAGCCTAGTACAATTTGTGGAAGCTGAGAAAAAGGTACATAAAGTTCTAAAAATGACGTTTTGAGATTTTTATGTTTAAAGTTTGAGAAACAAAAACACGAGTGTAAACAAAGACAGACCACAACAAAAAAAGTGCAGGTTATAAACTTTTAGGTTATAATGCCAACCTATAAATAATTAAATGAGAGATGGCAGTGTGAAAAAATAGTAATAAATACTAAAATAGTATACTACTAGTAGTATACTACTAAAATAGTATAAATCACAGTAAAATATCAATCGAAAGGGAAAATTATTTTGTTAATTTCGTGACAGATGGCAAAATCAGCTTAAACATACAATCACAAAAAATTAACAAAATATTTTCTAGTTGGCATAGCAACATGATTCTAACGCCGTTATAAAGCGCACATTTCAAACTATATTTTTAGCAAACAAACGAACAATCTAAATTTTTTTTTAATTTTTTTCATTTCACACTCCCCTTAAGATTGGCGAAGTTTTCTCCTCTCATCATTTCAGTCCACGCTTAGGTTTAAGGACCCTAATTGAAAGGCAATTTCGATGGCTTCTTATACTTTTTGACTTCAGAAATCTGAATTCTAAGTCTTATTAGAATTTACTGAACATAAAACCTTATGTATTGCAATATTTTGTAGAAGAATACGTTTTTATTAGTATAAGCTTTAACAATGTTCAACAGGCTGCAAAAACTTTGTTCCTCTTATATTATTGTAAATACGAAGAACTGCTAGAACGGTTTAAGTAAAAAAATTCAAACTTTTGAATGTTAGTTCTTTCTATAGTAAATAACACATGTTATTTCCTAAGTATGTCAGAACAGAGTAAAATTGATCCTTGTCAGTTATATTGTGAATACTAAGAAATTCTTAAACGGGAAAACGATTCAAGTCAAGCTTGCTCAAAGAAAGCTGTAATAAAAGTAGTCAAGAATGTAAACTGACACTTGTGTTCATTTGAGAATATGTTTGTACGCTGACAGCATGGTTAGAGTGCAATTTATACTATAACACTTGACCCTACGTTCGATCCAGATTCCAACCTGGATATAATAAAAATAAACGGATATCTTTAAACCTAGACTAATAACAAATACAATTAGATTACATAAATTTAATTAATTACAAAACTTACGCTAAAAACTAAAACTTGACTTTAATTTAAAGAAATATGTAGGCCTACTTGTAAATTTATATTTATAAGTTTAAAGAAAGTTAGTTCATTTGTTATTATAAAGGTATCACTTAGAATTACGCTTTTTGATTTGCACGATTTTGAAGTTATACGTTTGTCATTTTACCACCCTTCCATAAATATACGCGGCTCCGATTTCAAAGTTACGCGATAACCCGAAACTGAGAGAAGTGATTAAAAATGAGGTTAATTATCACCGAATGGCGCTTCACGAGCTCAAGTTCTCTAATGAACAGACAAAATTGGGTGGTTGTTTTAATAAATCAAATGTAGAATAATGGTATGCTATGAAAACTTTCTTTTAAAATTAGTGATACAAAAACTGTACATTACGTGATTTATTTAGGTGGTGTAGCTTAATTAGAAACTATATTTTTATTATTACTTGGGCTTGATCTGTCATATTTTTAACATTTTAATTAAAATTGCATCACGTTAAAGCCAAATCAACGTTTTAAAATAATTTCTATCCCTGATGTGGAACGAATTACAACATATTAGTATTACAATGTAATCTTATGGGAAACAATCTCTTGATTTACGCGGTTTTGAATTACGCGCCCATTTTTCGGAACGATTCGATTTCGGAACCGCGTAAATAAAGATATGCCTGGATTCAGATCCAGAACAAACATATGCTTATTTGTTTAATTATTAACAATCTGGTAGGAAACACGCACACGACTTTCTCTCGTCAATTTAAATAGCGAACCATAAATTATGTTTAATCATAATTAAACAAAGTAAGATGAAAAATGACCGCCTCCGTTGCGTAGTGGTTAGCGCTCTAGCCTACTAAGTGGAAGTCCAGGATTCGATTACCGGCTAGGGTCTGGATATAATTACGTGCCAAAACCCATCGTCTCAGTTTCTTAATCCACTGTAGTCGCTAATGATCTAGCTATTACATAAACAAGTAAACTAACCTCAAAAAACATAGCCTTATTTTAATCACGAGTGAACGATACAAAATTAAAACCAACCTAATTTTGGCTTAATAATACGGAAAATCACTCTTTGACGCTAAACTAGGCGGTTTGGAGAAAAATGCTGCAAAAAATGTAATTCGTTAAATATCCTATAAATTTGATTATGTAAACTTTTGTCGTAAAATGCATACTAAGGCCGAAATCAAAAAATCCATTTTTTTACAGATTTTCATAAAAAAAATACATAAAATCACTAATTACCGCTAAACTACGCGTTATACAACGAAATTTTTCGAATAAAAGTTGTAAGTTTTTGAATTTTATACAATTTTGATTATATACATGTTTGCCCTAAAATGCATTAAGGCTGTAATCTTAAAAAAAACACCTACCTTTTTCTACGAGAGCACAGCCTTTCTAAGAATTTCAGCAGACATGGCGCCTATCCTATTTTGTAGAGCATAACAAATGTAGAAAGTGCGGCGATTTTAAAAACAATCGTTGGATCCGTTTTTTGAGAAAATCACAAACAAGTGAAAAATTACACAAATAAACTACTACTTTCGGTTGACCGATTTTGATGAAAATGATCGTGTCGGGTCCTCTAGTAGAACTTAATTTAAGTTTTAAGTTTTAACTCCGTTCAGTGTTCCGTTCTTAAGATATTTTGTTCGCACTCAGACTAATCGCTAAAACCATTTGTTTTTGGGTTCAGGGGGTCTGAAGACGTGTGTAGATTTCGAAAAATCGAATTGAAAACAATATTTTTCTTCATACTTGCGAGAGAAAGTTTTTATAACATAACCTCCGATATAGATGTATTTTAATACAGACTCTTGTGTAATTTATTTTTTTATAAGGGTTTTATGAATGTAGGACCTAAACCAAAGTGAGCTGCATCATGTTAGTTTTATCTGAAAATAAATAATTTTCGAGAAATTCCAGTCTGTAACAGTGAGATGATTTTGAAAAAATTAATATT
The DNA here is from genome assembly GCA_035578175.1 of Catonia carolina. Lineage (NCBI taxonomy): Eukaryota > Metazoa > Arthropoda > Insecta > Hemiptera > Achilidae > Catonia > Catonia carolina. The sequence goes on from JAQMRL010000001.1 coordinate 138,895, forward strand.
CATTCCATTTTTCGAGATTTTTAAAAATAGTTGTATGTAAACATTACCACTAATAATTTCCATGTATTTTTGAAAATTTTCTGTGATATAAAATATTTTGTGGACTATTTGGAAAATTCGGTTTCTAATATTATCCCTTTAAGTGGGCTAAACTCTCCCAACTAGTTTAATAAAGTTTGTGTATTGTTTCAAAGATTTTAAGTTTATCTTAACACAGTAATTGCATTTTGAACTCGTCTTTCTGTCAATGAAAAAGAAGTAATTCACTGGGACTCAAATGGAACGGGTTTGTTCAATCGGGGTTTCGTCAGTATCTATCACGTCTGCAGGGCATGCATGGTGTGAGGATAACTTGAGTTCCGATCAATAGATTACGAAGAAATGCGTTCGGAACTTAGACGCAAGGTGAAGCAGATTTAACAATGTAGCTGTGGTAAGAAATACCAAAGAATTTTCCGGGTTTAAAAATTCATTTTAAATCTATTTTTACAAGAATTGTTTTTCATTTGAAAATAATACTTATATTCTAACCCTAAACCTTTTCTAGAATAACTAACTTATGTAACATGGTACGTGATAATATTCTGTATTTTTTAGTGCGTTACGATTTTGAACCCAGTTGTTTTTGCACCGCTTTCCTTCTACATATAATTACGTTTACTTTTTTGCTACCCAGGAATATTTTAAATAGTGTTTACCAAAAACACCCTGTTCCTTTTTAATATATTTTTCAAAATAACTACCTTTCTTCCTGTTTACAATAATTTGATGACCTTTTTAATATTTTCTCTTTATTTTGAAATATCTAGTATATTTTGTAACCTCTATTCCAGGTTCTTTCAGGATTAATGTATAACAAAACTTCTTTATAAACTTAAATCAAGTATTTAATTGATTGATTAATTAATGATTTAAAATTACTGCACTTCAATTACAATAAAACTACTTAACGTATAATTAGATTAAATTCATTACAAAATTTGATTGAAAATTAAGGTATAAACTAAACTAAAAATGCCATTTAAAATTAGATAATTGATTTACGTGAATACGATTGCACACTATTAACCGTTACAGGGAATCTATTTCAACACCATACACCAAAAAATAGTTCAGTAACTCAAGTAATTTGTTTTCTTTCTGCAAGAAAGGGTAAGCGGAATATCGATTGAAGTTCTGTGAGATGGGGCTGTGCTCTCGTGGTAAAAAATTGTTTTTTTAAGATTCCGGGCATAATATGCATTTTAGAGAAAAGTATATAGCATATTATTAAAGTTGTAGGAAACTAGAAAACCTTAAATTTTTTTTTTTTCAAACATTTTTTTCTACAACGCATAGTTAGCGTCAATTAGTGATTTTCTGGATTGTGATCATCATAATGGGTAACAAATGAGAGTTTTTAAAACTGCGGTTGTAGTATGTATTTTGCTACTAAAATGTCTATAATCAAAGTTATAGGAAATTAGAAAAACTATAACTCTTTATTTAGCATTTTTTCTACCGACTTTAGGTTAGCGTCAATTAGTAATTTTCCGTATTTTTAAGATCTACAGTGGTTGATTTTCATTTAGTGTCATTCACTCATGATTAAAATTAGACTATGTTTTTCTTTCATTGTTTTCTCATGATAAAACATACGTCATGTTAATCATTATTTACATTGGCAAGAGAAAGTGTGTGAATGTAAAACATTAAATTTATTTTTCGGTCATACGTTGTGTTCAATTAGATTTGTACCATTATAATTTCGAATATAAATAAAACCAATGAACCAAAATGTATTCGAACGCTACTGGAATAAAGTAATTGGATTTGACTTGCAGCAACTGAATTAATGATAGAATTCGTTCTGTTATCGTCTATTCAAGCCTAGTATACGTTCTAATACGTTATAAAATGTGATCATGAAATTATTATCTTATGGTTATCTGTCATGGTGTCCCTTGCACTATGTCGGTTTCAAACTTATGTTTTACGCCAAGTTCTTATTCTTGATACCACACTCTTTTTCTACCTCCAACGCTGCAGCCCAAGATGAGCTTTGGCCTCCGTCATATATCCCCTCCAACATCTCTATTCATCCCCACCTCAATGTATCCTTTCACCCCATTAATTTAAGGTCCTCAGCAATTACGTCATCAAGTCATCTAATTTTTATGTTGACCCCTTTTTACTTTCTCTCGCCATGTATGAAATATAGAGAAGAAAAATATTCTTTTCATATCGATTTTTCAAAATCGAGTTTTCACAGGAAATAAACTTTTTTATAATTAATTGTGTAAGTAAATAATTGTTATAAACTTAAAAAAAATTGATAATATTTTATTTTATTAGGCCTATACCCAGATTTCGAACGAACCTAGGCTTAGGTGTTACAGTATGTACAACTGGTCCCGTTTTACTAAGTAAATTGGTACATCTTCAAAGATTATAATTCCGTCTTAAAATTAAAAAGGCAAAAAGATAACTTTCTGAAATAAATGATGCGTGTGTAGAGATTCATTCACTGACGCGTTTTATATTATTGTACTGCGCATTCCCGTACAACTTAAAAACAAAGGTAAATTTTAAAGTATGAGCTAATTTTTTTTTTAACGTCCGACTGTTCTGCAATTACTGCTAATGCAGACGGTATGTATCTGAAAAAAATAGTGTACTGTACACCCAACTTACCAAACTTTCATGTATTTTTTTCATGATTCATTACAGTAGTATTCAAAATAAACAAAAACAACAATTTATTACAGTACATCATGTAGATGCTGTAATAAGTTTCAGAAATATATGTTTTTATAAACAAATTAAAAAAATATATACAGTACTGTGTTTTTTTCTTCTTTTTCCAATCAAGGATTAGGTCCCAGACCTGTTCTGGAACCCACTTAGCCACCAGTCGTCTCGGAACGCGGCGTCCAATCGGTCTGAAACTTCTGCCCAGTCAAGGAATTCTGTGTGGAGACATTTTTGAAGATAATCGGTCCACTTCCGGCGGTACTCTATAATTTTCTCCTTTAAAGGCCTCCATACACTAGCCGACCGGTCGGCTGACCGGTCCTTGAGCTTGGTTGGTCCGGACTGGTTCGTGAGTGTAAGGAGGGAATTCGTTGTCGGGCTCGTGGTTGGGTGTGGGTTGGAGGTTCATCAGCTAGACAAACGAGCCCGACCTGTCGGCGTACTAGTCCAACTGAAGTTGGTGTGTGTGTGTGTGTGGCTAAGTCTCGAGCGGCTCGTCTGCATTTTCTATACATATTCTTTGTTTTAGTATATTTACGAATAATTTTGTGATAGATTCTTCATTCTAATGGAGTTTGTTTTGTGGTCGTATAGTTTCTATATATAAATATTAAATATTTTGTAATTACGTAATATTATAACTGATTTAGCTTACGTAATTACGTACTGTCTTTTGAAGAAAATAAAAACTTTTGGGGGGAATGTATCATCATGTAACGTGAATATCCTTGTTTATGGAAGGTAAAATCGAGCAGAATCAAACAGAAATGAGCGGATCAGTGCGTATGAAACTCTCATTAAGAAATTTAAAGAGATAAAACCGGACGCCAACAAGAAGTATGTTATCAAAAAAATTAGTTCTTTACGGGCATCCTATTCAGCAGTTCAAGAAAATCCAGGATGCTCAGACATCAGCAGCAAATGCCACAGACAATGTGCCTGAACTTTTGACTTTGTACGAGGCATTAGTAACCAACGTTAACTTACGAATCAGTAACCAAACTGACTAGCACTCTCTGATGACTCAGAAAGTATACTGCAATTGACAGAAGGGTTTGCAAGTCTGCGGCAACAGGACAGCCGGTCAGGGTTGCCGCCCAACCTACAACAGGACGGACCGGTCGGCACACTCGTCAGCTAGTGAATGGGCCGCTTAAGAGGATATATCGCCGTATGTCCTCATTTCTGAACTGATCCAGTCTACTACAGCCTCTACCGCATCTCAAGAAGCGCATATCTGCTGAATGAATAGAATTTTCATTATCTTCTTCCATACTTAGGCCTCACTGTCATATGTCAGTGTTGAGGCAGCCACTGCCTTATAGAATTTAATTAATGTGCCAGCTCGGGCCCTTCCCTTCAAATTTCGATGCATTGTACCACAAATCTTATTAAATCTCTGAACTTATTGTACTTATTGTACTTGTAGTGCATTATTGTTCTCTTCTTATAACACATCACATCCCAAATAGGCAAAGTGACTGACCTGTTCCAGAATCACTCCATCCACTATTATCTTTGTGCTGACTGGATATTTTTCTCTAAAGGCCATCACTTTTGTTTCAAAACTTGATATTTTTGAATTAAACTGACGGCATAACTCACAAAACTTAAAAAGAGCTCGTTGCAAATTATCCTCAATATCCTGAATAATAACTTGATAGACAGCATATAGCACTGAGTTTAATCAGACTGGAGTCGGATTCCTACTGTATTTTGAAATTCTGTAAAAAGTAGAAGAAATTATACGGGGACATAATATAATCCGCGTTATATCCGAAACTGCGAAATAACCGACAGCGTTATAACCGGGAACCTCTGCATAACGAAAGAACCGATATATTTAGTTTAAACTTGTTACTACGGGACTCCAAATAAATAAATAATTTTACTTAACTCTCCACATTTACGCTATCCATTATTCTGTGCGTAGCATGGGCCCAATTCCATGTTATTAAAGCTGTGATCAGTAATTTCATAAAGATAACATCACATTAGAATTTCAAAAATACCAAAGTCTGTTTTTTAATAAATACTTTATAGTCGGTAGAGAAGCTCTTTAATATTCCATAATATTTAATGTTTTAAGTTAGAAACTTTTTTCATGTTGCATCATATTTTTTTAAATAAATCACTGTACTTACATGAAATAAATGAAAGGTTAAAAAAATTTCTGCAAGGAATGAAGTCTGGTTTTAGAAAGAAATACAGAAATCTATTTATCTTTGTTTCACTGAAGTTACTAAGGAAGTGAAAAATTTAAGTTATCTATACCCTTCCAGCCAACGTTCTTGAAGTAAGTTTGGCGAAGTTACTTTCTGTTACTTTCTGAACTTTACTCTTCTTTTATTTATTTTCATGTTTAAGCTGATAAATTGGTCTGCATTTTTCTATTTTTCAATGAACTGATAATTTGCAATTGCTATTCAATTTATTATATCTGACGGGTTAATTCGTTCTGATAAAGTGCATACAATGAAGTACTGACCTATTTCCTCGCTCACCATTCATTGAATTTCAAAAACAATTGAACTTCAATAAACAAACAGTTTTTAATTAATTCGAGAGAGACAATTTATCGGTATATTTATCAGATGTGAAAAATGTGTCTCTAATTTTTTACACTTTGCCTCAAGTTTAGAAATCTTGATATGGTTCAAAATTTTTATACCAGAATTTTACCTATTGTTCAGGTTTTATGACCCCTAAAGCTAAATAAGTCGTTCAAGAAGAAGGTCCACTGATTTGTATATGTGTCTGTATGAGTGTAATATTTTTGTTCTGGATTATACTGGACTATGTTTTTACTTTCTCTCGCTCTATTCCTAGGAAAAAATATTGTTTTCATATTGGTTTTTCGAAATAGAGTTTTTACCGTAAATATTTGTTCCAGCCCTCTTGAACCCAAAAAAAAAGTTTTTAACAAGTGGTAAGTGTGAACAAAATATCTCAAAAACGAAATATTGTATGAAGTTGAAACTTGGAACTTAATACAAAAGTATAAAACAACATGAAATGATGATAGTTGAGAGGAACTGCAGAATGATAAATATCCATGATGTACGCTGCGTTGCGCAAATCCATAATCCAGTATGCGATCTGCAATGTGCTTTCACTACACCGGGTGTCCCACGGAATTTGAACCAAAGGGAAACAGCATTGATTTTCATTATTTTATTAATATTTTCTTTCCACGAATAAATGAAAACTTGATATAGTCAGGAATCATTAAAAAATATTCAGACCTTTTAAAAAATATCAATTTTGATAGATTTTAACTTGTATTTTAGCTTAATTACAAAAATACATAAATTTGTAACCGTTTTCCAATTAAGTATTGTAAATTTTATCCACTTTTTGCATTATTATATTTGGAGTAATGGTAACGTTCTGGTCCGGAGGTGTAAAGATAGGTGGGTCGAATCTATCAGCAGTATAAATTTTTCTTGTTCAAAAAATATTGAGAATATTAAAAAACATTATTTATTTATTTATTTTTTAAATTTTGACAATTTGTTTCAACTAAAGTTATTTACTTAAAAATTTATTTATTTGGGAGCAAATTCAGTATTTATATTTATATACCTAAATATTTCCTTCAGCAACATTTAATTTTCAGAGACAGCTGATTGTTGTAATAATTTTAGATTTTGTGAGTAGGCCTATGCTATGCCAGTATGCCGGGCTGAGCACGTACCCTAAGTGAACCATTCTGCTCGTTTTAACTTGTTACTACCGGGCTCCGAAAAAATATTGACCCCCGGACGTACCTACACAAAACGAACGTAAGAACACAAACACTGTAAGAAGTTATTCACTTACTTCTCAACATTTTTTAAAATAAATCAGAAAGTAAAATTTTTCAAAAATGTGCGTGCACCATTCAAATTCATGGTACACCATGAACTTGGGAATTTTGTCCATGTTTATATAAAAATTAAACTATTTACTTTATAATATGGTTATTTTATGATTATTTAAAATGTGTTCAATACAAATTAATGTAGTAATGGTTAATCAATCACTGTCTATATCGTAGTTCAATATTCTTAAATAGTTTTAATAATTATCAATAGATTGGGCTGGTTGTACTTTTAAATGTCATTTTTCTTGGCAGACTGATACGGCCCACTGCCGACGGGCGGTAAATTGCCGCGCCGCCGAAGCGGCTAACGTCCAAACGGTTTAGCTTTCCTAATATCCCAATATGTGACTCCCGACGGGCGAACGGTGCCGTCGCGGACTACTTAGAATGTCTGAGAATTCAGGCGGCGCCGTCGCGGTCGATTTTGTGCCGTCGGGTTCTGCCTCTCCGCTGAGTGGCTTCAAGGTCAAGCGGCGAGGAATAACATGAGTGGTCATTTATCCCTGCCAACGGACGGTCGAAACCGCAGCGGCTGCAGTATTTTGTTCTACTTTTTAGTATTTTTAGTAATTTATTTCTTTTTCAGTGTTCTTTTTTGTATATGTTTATTATGGATGAAATATATATAGAATTATTTATTGATGAAGTTAGAAAACGGCCAGAATTATGGCAAGTTTCTAACGAAAATTACAGAGACAAAAACAAAAAGAGAGCAGGGTGGTTTTGTATCTGTCAGATTTTTAATAGTGAATTTCATATCATAATTTACATATTTTTAACTTTTAAGTTAGGTATCTGTTCTTTATAATTATATTGTTTTACATTTAAATGATGGTTTTTCTTTGTTTTAAATTTAGGCTACTTGTTATACCATATAAATGAATTTCACATCACGTTTACAATTATTGACTTTCAATTTTTTTTTATTTAGCAACTTGCAGTAACCAAAAATTGTTTTGTTTTCCATATCACAATGAGTTTAAATATATTATATTTAAAAAAAAATTAAAAACAATAAACAAATTAGTTTAAAATAATGCAACTAATGTACAATCCTAGAAACCACGAACAAAATATGCAAGTGAGCCGCAATTCAAATTTTTTTTTTACTTTTTTATATCTAATCTAAAACTGATTTACGACTTATCCAAATGTGTCTTGTCTCAAAGTTACGACTAACATTTCTATCGGTGGTATGGAGAGTCTCATGTTTGTATCTTCACTCTTTAATTTTTCACCGAGTTTGTATAATAATTCATCAAAAGACTTCACACTCGGACGAAAATAATTGAAAAACTTTATACTATTATCATTTCGTGATTCCGAGAACATGGTTAAAAATGCCATGGCAATGACATGGTTAAAATGGTTGAAAATGCCTTGCGCTTACAAAGAGGCGAACCCAGTACCTATTTTTCTTCTTTATAATAAGGTTTTTATAAACTAAATAAGAAAACACTGCTTGTTTCTTCCTATATACTTCCATTACTACTGAAAATAACGAAGCGGTTCGTGCCGCTCATGTGCAGTGTAGCGAACCGCTGGGCGGCGCCGTTGCGGATCCCCTACGGTACCGATCGACTTGAGCCGTTCATCGGCAGCAGCACTACAAGTTTTAATTTATAAAATATACTGTATGAAAAATAACTTGTATTTCGTATGAAATAGTTTCTAACAGACAAAGTACAAAAAATTTGATGCGAAACACTCACATGATTGTCACTTTCCAATGTAAATTTTGAAAATTTTCTTAAGTTTAATCATTAGAGAACCACGCTGAATGAAAATCAACCACTGTTAAACTTAGATTTTAATAAGAAAAATATAGATAATCCCTAATTTACGCTAAACTAAACACTGTAGAAAAAAGATTTTGTAATAACAGTATTAGGTTTTGTAAAATTCTTTAACCTCTCATTAAATAAATTACTCACTATTAAATTACTTAGTAACTTTATATACAATTTTTCCCTGAAAAGCACAGCCTTTACGAATTTCAGCTAACACGCCCTTTATCTAATTTTGTAGAGCGTAGAATATTTAGTAAATAAGGTGATTTTAAACAAAGTTGTTCGAGCCGTTTGTTCAGAAAATTGCGAAAAGTTAAATATTGCACGAATAAATTAATACTTCCTGTTGACCAATTTAGGTGGAAATGTTCGTGATGGGTCTCCTAATTCTCCCAATTTAGGTGGAAATAGAAATGTTCATGATGGGTCTCCTTGTGGTACCTAACGTAAGCTCTAAGTTTCAAATTTACATGAATATTGGTTTTTGAATTTTTTTTTCAGACACACACACACACACACACACACACACATCTTGCGCGCACGCACGAACAAAGAGCAATCAGTAAAAACATGTTTCTTTGTGGTCAGCGGATTTGAAAAATAAAGTTTCGGTGAAAACTAGATTTCGAAAAATCAACATGAAAAGATAATTGTCTTACTTGTATTTTATATAGAGCAAGAGAACTGAAAATGTAGGGGATTCATTGGTGTAAGGCGTTTATATATTATTTGTTATTCTTTTAGTAATAAAACAAATCTGCTTGCTTTTTGTCAACTACTAAAAGCTACGTCTCATTTCCTTCTACACAATGTGATCGATTTAAGCTGAGAATTTGATCCCTACGGATTGCACTCATGTCTCTAGAGAGATCAAGCTGGACTGTTCGTGATTCTCTTGGTTACCTTACATCTTATCCTAAAATAACAAACTTAACAATGTGTTTGTTGAAAACGTCTTAAACCATAAAGATTAAAACGTATCGTTTTGTGATTATGCTATTAAGTTAAATAATAAATATTGTAACGTTAATAATTGTGAGTTCATTTGGGATCTGGTTATTTAAAAATAAATAATTTTCCTGTCAAAACTAATATATATATTTATTAACATATTAATTACTCACATTAATTAGGACAGTTATATATATCATAAAATTACAATAAACTACTTAACTAAATAATAGACTAACTGATTGTAACTTGTTAAAAAACGTAATATTTAACTTAAAGAAAATTTGGCCATTTACCATCACATAATTAATTTGATTCTTAATTAAAAAACCAAAACGTACACTAACTGTCCGCTACGTGTAACCTGTTTCACTACGCAAAGTATTATCAGAATTCACAATGCAAACTGGTCTCTATCAACTCACTAACTTCACACAGTCTAGAAAAATTCAATAAGTGAATAAAGGCTAGCCCGATTATGCTATTAAGTTAAATAATAAATATTGTAACGTTAATAATTGTGAGTTCATTTGGGATCTGGTTATTTAAAAATAAATAATTTTCCTGTCAAAACTAATATATATATATTTATTAACATATTAATTACTCACATTAATTAGGACAGTTATATATATCATAAAATTACAATAAACTACTTAACTAAATAATAGACTAACTGATTGTAACTTGTTAAAAAACGTAATATTTAACTTAAAGAAAATTTGGCCATTTACCATCACATAATTAATTTGATTCTTAATTAAAAAATCAAAACGTACACTAACTGTCCGCTACGTGTAACCTGTTTCACTACGCAAAGTATTATCAGAATTCACAATGCAAACTGGTCTCTATCAACTCACTAACTTCACACAGTTCAAGCAACACTTTAATAACTTTCCGAAATACAGAAAGAGCTTGATAGATTTTACTGAACATTTCTACTGTATTCTAGAAAAATTTAATAAGTGAATAAAGGCTAGCCCGATAGGTAATAACAACTTATTACACTGTCACACCAAACACAGTAACACAATAAACAACTACAACAATCGTCCAGTTGGATGTCATTTTAAAATAATTTTTCGTAAAAAAAATTATTAAAAATATAAAATGTATTTCCTGAAAAAATATTATCTTCTTAATAATCGGTTGAATGGTATTTAAAAATGTTTTGTAATCTTTTTTGAAATAACCTGTTAGTCAAACAGTTTGAATTGAAATCCATTTATTGGAACAATAAGGGAAACTCGAGACTCGTATATTTTACGCTTATGTTAGCTTTTATTTATATAAAACTAGAGTATCAGTTTACATTATACTTATCGTCTTTCCCGTCTAAGAATCACTGAAATGTAAAACAACATTTTTGTCTCTTTTATTTTTTTATCGTTTTTGTTTGATAACATATGCTTTTGATATTTCTTTTTATGTTTGTCCCAGTATTAATATTGGATTTACTATATCAGCAAACAGTGTATCATCACATATTCGTATTTCCATTGCTGGGAAAAACCTGAACTTTATTTTTTAATAAACTTTCAGTTGTTTGAATCTTTTGTAATAATTTTCTTTCCTAAAATGTTATTCAAACATACCCTATATAGAACGTACACTACTGTATCATTATTCATAAAACATAAATTTTTATAAAAATATAAATAAATTATTTATTTATAATGAGTGCCTTAGAGCCTTAGGCTAATAAGGTGCCTAGTGCCTAGGCCTAGTGTCCACTAGTGCCTAGGCCTAGTGCCCTCTAGTGCTTAGTATCTAGTGCCTTAGACTAATCTATGAGAAATTTAGAAATTTGGAAGAAAAATCCTTTACAAAATAATTAGGCTGAAGATAGTAGACGGACAATATAAGTTATGAGGTCGAGAAAATCTGTACAAGGGAAGTTAACGATTAATGGAAATGATTAGAAAAAGAAGATTAAAATTTTTACAGACACCTGAATGGAATAGATGACAAACGGTTAACAAAACACGTTTTTGAGACACTAAAAATTAAACCTAAATGGATAAGTTGTTCAAACAATCCAGACATACTATTGAGAAGACCGGAATAAACCGAAAAATCTTAGTGAACCAAACCAGATCAAGACAGCTAATTACGGACTTTAAGGGCTTCCATGAAGAGGAAACTCAGAACACCAGTGGGACAGGAAACAGGAAAACACTTTCAGTAAACGAATGCTGATAATGTCAGCCTGCAAAAATAGCTTCCAGAAACGTCTAAATTCATCTCACGTGGTCCAAAATTGCCCATGTACGGAAAATATTTATATCTAGGCTAATTTTGAAGGAGTAACGAACGAGTTTGTTTGTAAGAGTTTTTTTCTACGTCCGACTATTTTGTAAACTTTGCTAATGCGGACGGTGAAGTTATACATAAAAATGAGTGACGTAAATATGCCAGACCTGACCGGGAATCAAACCCAGCAACACTGAGATAATTTCAGAAACTACTCAACAGATTTTTAAAATTTTGGCCAGCTTAGTGGTCTGCTAGATGTAGTCATAGCTTCATCCGGGCGTTCGCACGGATGAGTTGAAGCAGGAAGGTTCGGGCGCTTTTATCGCCCGGATCCGTGCGTCGCACGGACCATGTGTCAACCCAAATGCTTCTCCATTACCTGCTTACTTGTCCGTGCAGCGCACGGACATATCATCCGTGCGTCGCACGGACCATGTGCCATCAGCGTTAGAGGTTTCTGAGTAAGTTTTGATTTGTTTGGGGTAAGGTTAGTTCGTTTATCTACGTTTTCACTATATTCTTCAGCCAGGTATCAGTTTCGCTGCAGTACTATTGTATTCATACTATAGTCAATATGTAATATATAAATATTAATGTGACATCATCCAACTTAGTCTTACTTTTGTCAAAACATGTAAAATTTCAAAAAAGATTTGCAAAACGTTTTTTTTTAATTTACGAGAAAGATATACAAAAATGATAGAAATTGTCATGGCATACAGTGGAAATTTACATTTTTGAAAAGATAAATTTTATAATTATGTAATTTGAAGTATTGTGAGGAGCTGACGATGTGGTAAAGCCACGAAGTACTATTCAATTGATTAGCGTTCTTACTCATTCCTTAGTTAGCGTAGTTGGTAACGTGCTCGCCTCTCATCATGCGGTCTTGGGTTCGAATTCCATTCAGGCATTCGTTGCATTAATTGCAAAACAATCATACGTTAAACCAAAAAAAAAAAAGAAAATACTCATTCCTTCACCGTTTCTGGTGGTTTTTAATAATAATTTTTTCATTAATAAAATTTAAAATACCTACAAAAAATTACTACACACCAAATTTTTGATTATAAAGTTAAGTAAACCTTCGAAAATTTAAAATAATGATATTATTTTTTATGAAATAGATTTCCTACTTTTAGTGATAACACATATTTAGTTATTTATTATTCTCTTTCATTGGTCATTGATAGGAATGTTAACAAAATACCTGTTTCCAGTATTAATTTATTTGTACAATAACTGTTTATACATGCTTTCGACCTGTAAGGTTGTGTGAGATGTTAAAATCTTTAATTTCGTTTTCCATAATAAGTGTAGTTTTCTAACCCTTACTACGATAACCTCTCTTTAGTCTAGTATTTTCGGGACTCGGGTGATGCCGGATTACAGATAACCGAATGTGGGTAATTTTACTGAAGATAATTGAAATAAATCATGCAATTTCAGGACGCGAGCGGTCAAACAACTACATTGCACTATGTTTACAATTCCACGCACTATTCTTATTTTACACGGAAATTGTAAATACCCCCGCCGGTCAGACCACAAACGTTTTAAGCATTCACAAACGGCTAACAAAACATTGAATTTATTACTCAATTAATTGTTTATTATAGTCTTTAGAATACAAAGTAAAGTAGATTTGAACGAAAAATTAATTAAAACATTGCAAGATTAGACATAGACCTACAGTAACATGGAAGTTAGAAAACAGTAAAAAATTTTAAAAACTTAAAATTATAATAAAAAAAGATTTAAATTACCCTAACATTACTATACGAGTGATAATACTCGTATGCGTATTACAGCTATTGCTTTAGATTAGGCCTATCCTACGTTATTTAAAAAAAGTCTGCAATGTCTCTTTGCCTTCGCAATTCCATTTTTCTTTAAAAAATCATTACAAATTATACATAAATTTTATTTTAAATTCTGCAGAATTGTAAGCTTTGTTTGATTCAGCAAAGTTTTATATTATTACAAATGTTACGGGATGGTGACATTAAGTGGGGAGTTAAAACCTTTAATTTGTGTTGGCCCTGAAAAAAGCCGTTAAAGCGGTGGTCGTCTTGATGGGAAGCGTCGGTCGTAGTCGTCGTGGCGGTCGAGGAGTTGGGTGACACGGCGTGTCGTCGTCCAGCGGAGACATCATCTTCTTCCCTCGCAGTAGTGCGTCGATGGCTGCTTCGTCGGATCCGGTGGGCGTAAGGCTCGGTCGAGGGACCGACCGCTGTGAGCATCACTCCCGTCAGCGGGCGATGACGGTCCGGTCGACGGCTTACGGTGTCGGCGAGCGGAAGCATCATCTTCTCTCTTGCGGGGTCGTCGATTAGTCTTCGCTGGAGTCCTGTAGCCGTGTGCCGTGGTGGACGTCGTGTCTGCTGTCTGGATCGGAATTGAATCTCCTGGTTGAGTGTAGCGCTCTTTATATAGTTACCGAAAGCGCTGAGGTAGAGGGCATTAACTGGCTCGGCCTTGATGACAAAGGCCTCTGTCGGTACGCACGCAAGCCTACCGCCCCTCTCGGAACTATTGGCGGCTCCCTCTGTCGGTACGTCGGAAGCTTTGATAGCCGGCAACACAGCACTTTATTTTTGTATAACGTCCGACTGTTCTGCAATTACTGCTAATGCAGACGGTGAAGGATGAAATGATTTTTTGTAACGTATGAAAATATGCCGTGCCTGAATGGGATTCGAACCCAAGACCGCATGATGAGAGGCGAGCACGTTACCAACTACGCCTTTCGGCCGGCACAGCACTTAATCAAAGGGGGCGACGGTGACACAAAATATCTTCAGTAGTAATATTTTTTTTTAGACCTGATCCTGAAGCGTGCCGGAAAATAATTTTTGCTATTTCAGTCCCTTGTTAGTAGTACAGAAACTAATTTTAAAAGTTGTTATTAGAAAACCGCCTCGTTACCCGTCGGACCAGCTTTTTGTGGAATTTCAAATAATGAACGTCAGGCAAATGTTAGTGAGGGAGATCTTGAGAAAGCTGCATAAGAGTAAATCCAACATCTAAAATAGATCACGTAAGTACGACGCACGTTACAAACACCTACTTTTTCCAGATAAAGCGATAAATGTATGGGCAAGACTTCTCTCACTTGGCCCCCAAATTTTATAACTTACTACCTAAACACATAAATGAACAGAATGAAATGCAGAAAGGGATAAGGTAATTTGGCAGCCATTAAAGAAAAATTATTACTAACACATTACGCATTGTTTGTATTGATTATTTTTATATAGGCCTAATAAATTATTTTTATCAGAGAAAACGATCACTTGATTGCCCTTCTCTTTGGTGTAAAACTTGATTGATGTTAATTTTAGTTTATGTAACCTATTATTTAGTTGTACAGTTTACATAGCTCTAAATTTAAAAATATAAGGTTTAGGAATATTTCTTTCTATAAAGAGTTTTTGCAAAAAACAGTAATTAAAACTAAAATACTTAATTAACATGTATGCCTTCAGTGAAAAATTTAATTTAATCAAATATAAAATTCATTTAATGTGCTCACTTAAGAGCAAAATAAAATAAACAAATAATTAGGTTTAAAACTTCACTTTAAATACTTCTTTAAATAGAAAGTGCTTTATTTTAGAATTAATGAGCTTAAGTCTACGTTGAATGTGAGTTCTCCAGGGAAAAGTTTAACGTATTTGTTGTCACAAAACACCAAAAAGATATACGGTTTCATGTGGTTATTTACAATCCGTTCCAACGGTGTTTTCAAAATTTCCTTTTTTATTTTATTCAAAGTATAAAGAATAAAAAAAAACAAGTATGCACTGAATAAAACCTAAATTTTATTCTTATATTAACCGAATTGCCATTATGTTACCTCAATAAAATTATATAAACTACATTAAAGAGATAAAACAAAATGTTTTATTAACATGAAAGAAATTCGCACGTATTTTCTACTTGCCACTGCTAGAGGTTAACAAAAAAACCGTCGCTAAAATACTTGGGAATCGTAATCGATTCTATATTTCGTTGGGATGAGCATATTAACTCCTTATGCAAGAAGTTTAGACGAGCTATTTATACGTTAAAAAAAACTAAGACCAGTACTTAATATTGAAACTCTATAAGTGGTAACTTTGCCTTCGTGTAGTCGCTTTTAACTTATGGTAAGTCTATCTTTTTTTTTGCGCCCTGGAGACTCCAGGAGGAGTATAGGACATGTCAGCTATAACATCTGAAATACATATAAGAAACACAGTGTATCACTACTATCAAGAAAGAAATTCTTGTACGCTATAAAAAATTTCACCGATCAAGTAATTTTTCAGATTCCTTTTAAAGGAATTCAATTCCTCACAACATTTTAAAAATTGGGGTAATTTATTCATGAATTTTCTCCCTGCATAAATAGGTTTTTGTTCAAACAATTTTGTGGAGTTATTAGCCACATAATAATCATTTCTGTTTCTCTTGTTATGATTGTGAACATTGAAATTCTGCATAAAATTATTTTGCCTAACATACATAATCACCTCAAAAATGTAACGAGAGGGAACTGTAAGCAATTTAAGCTCCTTAAATAGTGGCCTGCATGAGGTTAGCTGGTTAGCTCCCACCATACACCTAATAGCTTTCTTTTGAATTTTAAAAACCCTATTCATATTACCCGTGTTAGAATTACCCCATACTATAGATTGAGGCGGAGCTGCTCTTTGCTATATGGAATGATAAGAACACAATGAAGTATTCTGAAGCTTATCAGCTTCAGAATAATCTTATAAACCGCGTAGATATTCAACGAAGCAGATATTTCCAGATTTCAATGTTATGGATATAAGGCGTTGGTGAAAGAAATAATTAAAAAACTTCAAGTGAACATATTTCAAGTGACATGCAAAATTGAGGGCATCGATACTACTCACGATTCAGAGATCTACTCTTATCGGAGAGAACGAGAATTTCAGCAGTCATGGCGTTTATTTTGTCTTGTACAGCATAAAAATGTATAATATGAAAAGATTTTTAAAAAAATCGTAAAATTCGTTTTTGAGAAAATCGCAAAAAGTGCAAAATTCCATGTATAAACCTCTACTTTCAGTTGACCGATTTTTAAGAAAAATGTCCATATCTGGTTTCCCAGTGATACCCCAACTAACGTTTCAGGTTTCAACCCTTTACGATACTCAGTTCTTGAGATTTTTTGTTATCACATAGACACACGCGCGCGCGCACACACGCACACAGAGCAATAGGTAAAATACAGTTTTTTTGGGTTCTGGGAACCTGAAAAAGTGTATTTCCGATTAAAACAATACATTTCTTTCCCATATACTCATTTAGGACAAGAGACAGTAAAAAAGGTGTACAGTAATTATAGTTTACATCTTAAAATGGAATATTCCGCTGTAATTCTAAAATACAGGTTAGGAAGTAAAAAAATCTACAACTAATATTCATTTTTAATTGTTAAAATTTAATAAAATATAAAATAAAAGATTAAATTTTGCTCTTCTATTTCCTTCATGTCGATGGCCCTTATAAAACGGAAATGGAAAGATTCGTCCTGTCACTTTATTAGGCGAAACGTATTGCTTCATCCCCCAATACCACCCTAACGTCCACCCATTGCTAACCCAATAGCTAACAGTAGTTTACTATTGACTCGAAATTGACTTTTTAAATTTTTTAAACTTTAATAACAGCATCCAAAAAAAAAGTTAGATATTTAATTTTTATTTTACTTTCACGTAGTTATATTATATGCGATAGAATGAGAAAGCATTGCGATCGTTGAAAATGTTCATCAACTGAATTTCAACACTGATCTTTATGTTTTATATCACCCTGAGACAAAAAGAAAATAGAAGGATAAGTGTGGTTGTAATAGAATTCTTCAACCAACACTCTAGCGGCTTTCAGAATCATTAATGTAGCAATCGTAAAACTTGTAATAAATATTAAATTTAAAAACTACGATTATCAATACCCTGGGTGGATTTGAAATAGATGACAAGACCAGATGTCTAATAGAAAAATAGTCCTTGATATGACATTTTAAATTAAATTATTGAGCGTGCGGTTAGAGCCTTTTATGATAGTAACAGGAGTCATAAAAATCTGGTGTGAAACACTCACACAACTTTCTCTTGCCAATGCAAATAATTAACAATAAACCTAACATTATTAATAAAATATTAGAAATAAACAAAAAACTAACCTCAAAAACATAACCTTATTTTAATCATGAGTGAAAGACGCAAAATGAAAATCGAACTCAGTTTGGCTTAAAAATACGGAAAATCACTCTTTCACGCTAAACTAGACTCTGTAGAGAAAAATGCTTTAAATAAAAGTTGTAAATCTTTTTATTTTCTATAAAATTTATTATTTACACTTTTGTCATAAAATGCATACTAAGGCCGATATCTTAAAAAAGTCAATTTTTCACACGTTTTCGTGAGAAAAAAATCAGAAACTCCCCTAATTACTGCTAAACTAAGCGTTATACAAAAAAAATATTTGAAATAAAAGTTGTAGAATTTTACATTCTCTACAACTTTTATTATATAAATTTTTGCACTAAATTGCATATTAAAGCCGTAATCTTAAAAAAACTATGTTTTTACGTGAAAACAGCCTCACCCAGAATTTCAGCAAACATGACGCCTACCCTATCTTGTAGAGAATAAAAAATTGAGTAAACCAGGCGATTTAAAAAGAAATCGTAGGGCCAGATTTTGAGAAAATCGCAAAAAAGTGAAAAATTACACGAATAAACTACTACTTCCGGTTGACCGATTTTGATGAAAATGTTCGTGTCGAGTCCGGTAGTGGTATGTAACTTAAGTTTCAAGTTTGAAGTTCGTACGATGTTCTGTTCTTGAGATATTCTGTTCACACACACAGACACACACACACGCACAGACACACACCCAGACCAATCGCTAAAAACATGTTTTTTTGGGTTCAAGGGGTCTGAAAACATATAGATCCGGGGAAACTCGATTTCGAAAAATTGAAATGAAAACAATACTTTCCTTCCTATATATTCATACAGACAAGAGAAAGTAAAAAAGACGGCTTATCATCTGTGTTGGTCTTTGTACTCAAAAATTAGTGAGAGAATGGAGAGAAAGAAATCACAAAACATTCATTACCGATCAAATTTTTAGTAAAATAGTTAATCATAAGTCCCAAATTTGGTCTGGTATGAAAGTTTATTCTTAACATCTTTTGTAGGATGGAAAGGTATGAAACTGGTAAATATTTTATCTAACAATAGAAAATATTACTCCAGGAGTTTCAGAAACAAAGTAAAAACGAAACTTCACCAAACAGAATATTCAACTTTTTGATTGTATGGTACTAATGTTAACTTGGTGTGAAAATACACCGATCTCTGATACACACCCATCAAAATTTCAAAATTGTTTATCCTAACTGCTTGGGAAATGTCTATACTGTTCTAATAAACCAATGACTGAACAAAGTCGTGTTTATAAAGCCTTTAGTACTAGTTTTTAATTTCCATAACAAGCAGGTGGAATGTTAAATTATTTGCACTCGATCTAAATTTTAAACGAAAATAGTTCTGTTTCTTATCACAGGATCAGCAATTAGTTATATGAGGAAGCATTTAAGAATAGAAGAGGTAGAAGTGTAAAAGATACTTGTCATAGTTATCTCCTCTGAGAATAATGAATTTTATTATAGAGCTAGACCCTGTGATGTATCAAGTGAAGTAAGGGATCTTTAACAGTTTGGAAAGTAGATACTTTTCAGAGGGCTCGGCATGCTGATAAGCATGCTTTTCAACTCAGTGAGAACGGTATTAGAAAACCATCTCACTCCTCGTTTTACTTAGTAAAGCCTCTAAAGCAGGGGTCTCCAACCTTTTTTACTCAAGGGCCACATTGTAAATTTTTGGAGGAAAGGCGGGCCAGCAATATTTCAGGGCAAAAAGTAGCCCCCCCTCCATACACCCTCGAAGTATTTTCTAATTAAGAGTTCAGTGGTGGTTTTTGAGACTTTCTTGCTTAGTTTTTTAAGTTGCTATATTTCCTTATATATCTTTGTTGTTGGCTAACTAAAATTCTTTACGTGATTGTAAAAAAAAGCTGTGACCAAACAAATAATTATATTTGCTATAAAATAATATTTGTTCTGTAAAAGGAGTTTTCAAGTAGGCTTAATGAAAACACAGGATGATACAAAACCAAATCTTTTCAATTTACTACAAAATGTACTTCATTGAATTTTAAAGAAAACTTGACAATACATGAGTTTACAAGTTTACAAGCTTAAAAAGAACAATTATTTTTTAGTGAGAAGATTGTATTTGTTTGCCACTTAAAATTTCAGCCCATTTAGGGTCAAACAATGGTTGATCACTACTTGTTTACAGCTAGTTTTACACTTATTGAGAAAAGAAGTTGCAAGTGACGGACGAGTACTGTACTCATATTTAATGGTAAAAATGCTTAAAAGGAAATATATTCTCATATAAAATTTTTTTTCAGTATGCTAGCTTTCCGCGGGCCGAAAAAAATCTGTTCGCGGGCCGGATGTGGCCCGCGGGCCGTAGGTTGGAGACCCCTGCTCTAAAGGTTAAGCGAGCCTTCGGCTGATTACGTAAACAACACTAGTTTTTGGCCGTCTATTGCGTATTGTTCTTTTTTTCACCATGTTAAGACGTTTTAAGAAGCTGAAATTTTTATAATTAAAAATGGGTTTATTATTAGTATAGTGTTAATTGGTTTTGTTTATTTTTTCAGGTGAGTTCCCGTTCACATTTTGATAGAATTTTACCGAACTATTGTAAGTAGAAATATTATATGTTATATTTATAAGTTTAAAAGGACATTATTCATAAACGAGCTTTTCCTTGTATTATTTTGTCGATCAACTTTGAAATGGTAAATTGTGTATAAATACTCTATTTTAAAATTTTTTGGTGGCAATTTTAAAAGTCTACTCCGTCACATCCAGATGTAAGACTCTACAAGAGATAGCAACGAACGGTTTTCGGATTTTTAATTTACATAAAAAGTTAGTGGGTCTGGATGAGTTTAAAGTTCCGGTCGAAACCGGAAGTCAAGAATCAATCTCGGCATTTGGAAACAAAAAAACCGTCATTCGATTCCTCTTGAAGAGTAGATACAGAAATAATTATTGGTTTTTTACCGGAAGTAGGCCAAAACTGGTAGTCAAGAAATCCAAGTCGGAATTTGGAAACAAAAATAGTGTCATTTGATTCCTCTTAAGAGTAGGTACAGAAATCTCTAATGATTTTGCCATTATGTTAAAGGTAAGCTATTTTCTTTCTTACGAAAGCTAAATGGGCTTGATCTTTTACTATTTCTTTAGAAAATAATTTACCAGCCTTGAGACGCGTCGTCTCATGAAAGGGATTTTTGAATATAGCCTAATTTTCATTTATTTTTGAAAATTGTGAAAAATTTCAAAGACAATTTGGTTAAAATCGTGCATGATTTGTACGCAGTGTAACTAAAATAAAACCTTAAAATAATATTGGCAATCTAAGAATATCAATAATGTAACACATAAACTAAGGTGCTTTCGGGATCTGAGTGTAATAAATAATAAACAAGCTTCCTTTAAACTTATAACAATTATTTATTGACATGATTAATAATTAGACTTGGACTACTAACAAATTACTTCAATTAAATTAATTACAAAATTTAAAGCTTAAACTAAATTCCAGTATAAATAAGATACTGTCACTTAACAATCAAAACAATGAAAGCCAGTTAATATTACCCGTACGCAAACGCACTGTTAACGTAATCTGAACCGGAACCGTAACGACAGTATGTCGAAACAGCCCGAAAACACCATTTCAATTCACATTCCGAATACTAAGTCACTACAAAGGCGCTATCTGGTTTGATTCCTACGGTCTGATAGTCTTCACACAATCGAAACCCTTCTAAAATTTTCTTCGCTTTAATAGAACATGATAGAAGGAATCAAAATAAAAACAAATGGTTCTACTAGTTTTTATTTCCGAGAATTCCTATTAAAAACATTTGATTCATTGCAATCTATTATGCTTGTTCAATACATTCCACCTCATACAATACATAATTTCTTAAAATAATTAATTCCCTTAACTATTTCTAGAATATGACTGTTAAAATGTTACTACTCTAGGCAGGTTCCTTTCACCATGTTTGTGTCCATATGGTCCGGTTTCTCATCAAAATCTGAATTTCCTGGTACCACATACCATTATTTAAATCGTATACACTCTATTTTACGTTTTCTTTTCCTTTCGCTTTCTAACAGATCTTATAGCATAGTTTTAACTTTTGCATAGTTTAACAAAATTGTTAGCTCTTAGTCTCATTATGTGTCCTCGCCCTTTAACGTTCCTTATATGGATAGAAAATGTTTCTACTTTTTCAGCCTTATACTTCTACATGTCTCACTCTGTCCGTTCATTTTTGTTTTTTTTTCAGACATCTCCATAACCACATTTTTAAACCTTTCTCGGTCTCCTCCTCTTTCCCGAATTGTCTAAGCTTCGTACCTGTGAAGCAATCTAATTTAAATATAACTTTTTACTAACTTTTTCGTAAGCTTAACTCTATTTTCCTCTAATTGTTTTCTATTTTTACCTCGTATATGGCCAATTTCAGACTACGACAGGTGAATTTAGACGTTTCTGGAAGCTCTTTTTGTAGCCCACATTCTCAGCATTTGCTCACTGTAGGCTTTTCTCAGTTTTTCTATCCACCCAGTGATATGTTTATGATCTTCATGGTAAACGTTTAAGTACGCAATTAGTGGTCTGAATTTGCTTCAATTTGGTTCGTTTACTATACATTTGAGTGGACATTAAAGATTATTTAAATATTTCTGTAGAAGTTATAAAAATTATGTCATATAAATACCAATGGTAAAGATAAAGTAATATTTTACTTTTTGTTCATTCTGAATGCCACTGCTGACTAAATCCATTTTTACTCCTTTACGAGAAAATGTTGATTTTGAAAAGCGATAATAATGGGTAGGATTTATGCGGTTTACATGTGAAATGATAGGGAGATTTGGTGTAGCTCCAAATGCAAGCCAAGCAATAATTTCAGTTTTATTATTATTTATGTAGAACCACCCGGTCCATTATCGTGAAATTTTATTTTATACTTCAGAGATTTTTATCTTTAATTTTCCTGGTTTTGTGACAATAAACTCCACTCTTATTATGTTCTCTTGGCCTATATGAATATATAGGAAAGGAAAGAATTGTTTTCATGTCAATATTTCTAATAGAGATTTTACCGGAAATACACGTTTTCAGGTCCCCCGAACCCCAAAAACATGTTTTTAGCGATTGGTCTACGTTGTGTGTGTGTGTGTGTGTGTGTATGTGTGTGTGTGCGCGCGCGCGCGCGCGTGTGTGTGTGTCAACAGAATATCTCAACAACGGAGCATCGTACAAATTTGTAATTTGAACTTAAGTTAAGTAGCATAATAGAAAGCAACAGGAACATTTCCATTAAAATGGGTCAACCGTAGTTTATTCATGCAATTTTTCACTTTTTTACGATTTTATTAGAAACGGCTCCCACATTTTTTTTAAATCGCTTCAATTACTACATTTTTATGGTCTACAAGATAGGGTGAGCGCCACGTCTGCTAAAATTTTTAGGGAGGTTGTGCTCTCGTAGAAAAAAGGGTATTTAAAGATAGCGGATTTAAATTGCATTTTAAAGAAAAAATGTACATAATAAAAGTTGTAGAACATTTAAAAACCTGCTACTTTAGTTGAAGCGTTTTGTTTTTCAATGCTTAGTTTAAGAACATTTGGTGATTTTGTGTTGTTTTTTCATGAAAAGCGGTAAAATAAATGGATTTTTTTAAGATTGCGGCCTTCGTACACATTTTCCGACATAAGTGTGTATAACTAAAGTTATAGAAAATTAAAAAATCTACACCTTTTATTTTTAGCATTTTCTTCTAAAGAGCATGGTTTAGCGTCAATTAGTAATTTCCCGTATTTTTAAGTCGAACAGGGGTTTATTTTAATTTTGCGTCATTCACTCATGACTATATTTAGGTTATGTTTTTCATTTTACATTGTTTACTACTGATTGAACATTCTGTGTATTGTTAATATCTACATTGGTAAGAAAAAGTTGTGTGAGTGTTTTAAACCAAATTTTTTAATTTTGGAAGAATTATTACTGTTATTATTATATCTGTTGTTGACAGAATAAATCAGATAAGCCAACATGACACATAAACATAACCTAAGTTACTTTTTAAGGACTTCATCTTCTTTCCCTGTTTCATAATATGTACTTGTCAAGTAATTTTCCGGTTTGTCAGGGTCTTTGGTGCAATTTGCAACGCAACTGGTCTCAATGTCAGGGGTCCCGAGTTCAATTTTTGTTCAAGCCTGACATTTTTTCATCTATATATTACCTGTAATCATTATCTCTGCAAAAGTTAAAGCATTTGTGGGCATCATCTTACAATAAAAAAATTAAAAGGAAAAAAGGATTTTTGAAGGTTTAGTATTGTTTTTATTATTATTAATAATGCCGAAACATGGTTGCTTTTACGAAAGCGGAAGACAATGGGTATCCATTATTATTAAGTTTAATGAAAGCGGTCTTGTTAAGATTTGTAGTTTTTGCGTTGATATCGCAATTTATATGTATCATACGCGAATAAATATTTAATGTAAAGTCCAAAATTAAGATAATCTATACCAATAATTTATAAGACCATTTTATTTCAAGGTAATGGATATTTTATGATAGAAATATGGCATTTGCTTTAGAGAGAGTGGTAGGTGCCGTTCCAAACTTATAACAAAGTATGGATCGAATCTGATATTACCAAAACATTGAACGTCCAAAACCACTTTACTTAAATAATTCCGTTAGTTTGTTTTAAGCTACTTTCATTTAGGTAACTTAAAGTAACCCTAACGTAAAAATAAACCATTTTGCTTACTGAGTACTAAAATTTTGTTAAGGGAAGTTTTTTCGTATTAGCCCTACCTAGATTTTTAAATTATTTTAGAGTGTAGTATGAAAATCTGTTTTATGTTTAAGTATTATTTCATATTAATCAAAACATTTGAAATAAGACTGCTAAAATTTTAAATTTACTACTAACAGTTTGTGAAATTTTTATCAATATGATAAACACCGGTAACTTACTTGGTAGTGATGGGTAAAATTTTGTGGGAAACGGACAAAGAAAAGTGAAAACAAGTTGTCAATCAAACACATTCACACACACACACACACACACACACACACACACACACACACACACACACGCACGCACACACACACACACACACAAACACACACACACACACAAAATACTGTATTTTACAATTATTTCTTATTGTATTTTATATTGTATTGTTACAAAATTCAATTCTGTGACATCGGCTGCTTTAACGACTATTTAAATTACAACTTAAAATGATAAAATATATTGTAGTAGTTCATGGTAGGTTAGAAACAGTTAAGGTGAGATAGTTTTACTGTATGAAAAAAGTGCATTGTTTTGTGGCAAGCATTTTTACTTGGGAAGAGTGGAGTGATAATGTATTTTTGAGAATGATCGGCTCATATTGTCATTTCTTGTATTGGTTCTTTTGTAATTAAGTTTTATACAATTTCTAGTGTTTTCTAATTTTTGTATTTGTGTACTATCCTCTTATGATTTATTTACAAAATTTCTCAGAATCCTTATATTACCTTAATTTCTCGTACAATCTAACTTTTTAGTATTTCCTCCGAAATTCGAAAGAAAGCCTTTGTGTGTAATTATTTATTTATAATCTCGTCTTTTCTATTATTTCATTAAACCCTAAAAGGGTATAAAAAGAGTTAGCTCTTTTAGTTTTAGTTTTAGAGTTCAGGCAGTTCAAGTTGCTATACGGTCATGATTGAGTGCTATTAGAGACAGTTAAACCAGTGTGAAAACATTGGATACATTATACGTTAGGAAAAGGGCTGCGTACTCTATATAAACATTTTAATTTGATTGTAGGTATGAAACTATTATTAAGTGTAAAATAATTGGTATTGTTAGTTAAGTTAGTTTAAGCTTTAAAATTTTTCGGCAATTTAATTTAAGTGATTCAACTGTAATTCGTTAGTTAGTCCAAGCATAATAATTAATTGTAATTCATAATCTCGTAAATAAATAATATTGTTTTTAGTTTAAAGGAAGTCTGTTTATTATTTATTATACTCAGATACCGAACGAACTTAGGCTTAGGTGTTACAATATATGTAAAACAACATTTTTATTTATTCATATTCTTTATTCCATACACAAACAATATTATTAACTTTACCTAATTTTTTTATAAGTTATAATAATAAGAATAATAATAATAATATAATTAGATAATATAAGAAGAATATAATCATAAGAAATTATGAAATTAATTGAATTTATGAAAAACTTTATGAAGAAATATTATCAATCGTGTCAGTATTCGGAAGTAGAAAAAAAAATTTTATTTTATATTTAAAAGAAAAC
The DNA here is from genome assembly GCA_035578175.1 of Catonia carolina. Taxonomy (NCBI): domain Eukaryota; kingdom Metazoa; phylum Arthropoda; class Insecta; order Hemiptera; family Achilidae; genus Catonia; species Catonia carolina. The sequence goes on from JAQMRL010000001.1 coordinate 165,022, forward strand.
ACATTACATTACCTGTGCGTTATGGAAATACCATAATCGTTTTTCAAAATTACCAATATATTTTTAGAAAACACAATTATCATATTAAAAAGACATACGTTTTTGGTTGAAACCATCTTTTATGAAATCTCTTTAGTTATTCTTATATCTAAATTACTTTATCTGAAACTTTGCTTTACATATTCATAACTTAAATCCTTCATAACTGAAATTACTTTATCTAGAACTACTGAAATAACTGTGATATTAAAATACTGAGATAACTTTAATCTCTTTTCCAACTCATTTTACTAAAAGTAATACTGAAATACTTTATAACTAAAGATAGTTTAATATTAATACATAAATCAAAGGAGCTTTTAAATTTCAATTAACTTTTGTTAACCCTAGTGTGTATACGTTGCTGTCCAACCCCATGACCCAGTGAGATCAGGATCATATGTATGACTTGTGTATGATACATAGTATTTTACTGATTTAGCTTCTGACTCATTCCTGAGAATTATGGTTCATTGAAACCCGACCATTAAAGTACACCGATAACCACTATCTAGTATTCAAATCCTTATATAAGTAAAATTAATTTTAAATTTAAAATAAAAACTTTACAACCAACTAAAAGAAAATAAATATAAAAAAATTACAATAATAAATAAAGAATTTAACACATTCAGAGCTAGAGACTCGCCTAGCGGGTCATGGGCAGGTATTACCGCCAGACTACCGTCTCACCTGTAGTCCATCTACTGTAAGAGTACTCCGCGCGAGGCAGCGCCTATAGGTTGTTAACGAAAGTTTTACACTAGTTGGCGCGTATCAACCTCTCCGCCGGACAATTATCTTGCAGTACGTTCCATCGTAAAAATATCTACATCCAGCTAAAATAAACAATATCCTCTAAGCGTTTTCGATTATATCGTTCTGATTACTTGTAATTATTGTAGATTCATAAAAACTCCTTAATTAATTATTTTAACCATTACATTTAACAAAACATTTTTTTCTACATTTAATGGTTACAGCTTTTATGTTTCAAAAACTCAACATATTCACTATCACGCATGTTAACAAAACACAACTTATAAAACTTTTCAACTTCAGTCTAAGAAGAAAATCGAAACGAACCGATAAAATTCCGAAAGATAACTGATGAAACTAAAAATGAGTTAAACACGGGAAAGTGCAAACAGTTGTATTAAACTAGTCACGGACATTAATCATTTTAATGATATGAAATAAACAATCTGAAATTATAAACAACGAATCACTGGAATCGTTTACTCTCCTGTTATAATTCAAGCGCATTAGTCTTATATTACTTGTCACCAAAATTAAAATAAAACTAAGTCTATAATAAAAACCTACTAATCGTAAATAATAATCTAATAATAGTAAATAATGTAACGAAAAATAACAATGTGAGAATAACAATAGTAAAATAGTAAAACGTGTTTTTATTATATTAAGCTTAGAGGGAATCAGTGTTGTATGGAATTTTGTTTCTGATCATGCTGTGCGTATTTTTAATTAATACGCATGCTCACTTGTATTGCTGGTTGCCTACGCCGGAGTACTCTCAGCGTAGACAGACTCTAGCGGGTTTTGTTTTGTTATCATTTTAAGTAATTCTAACACTTAAGACACCGCCTGTCGGATATCAGTTTTTTGCTATTGTTTAGCCATCAGAAAGGGTTTTTCTTTGTAACCGTGTAGTTCGTTTTTGCATTTTTGTTACACGATCTTCTACCCTCGTATAGTATACTCGTTCAGTATTTTTAACGGGTTTTCAGTGTGCAGTTGAAGCCGTGAATCTTTGCAAGTATTGATTCAAAATAGTTTACACTTTTAGGTTTTTTTTAAAAAGTATATTATTTGCAGTTTAAAATTATAGAAGAAATTACACGTAAATCATAAAGGTAAATGGAAAAATTTAACAAGAAGTACATTTATTATAACTGGCGAAAATAAACCTAAAAATCATTGGAATTGTTCACTTTTATATTATTAGCAAACTAAAATCCATGTATAGGTCGAAAATAAAATAAATCTAAAAAACGTTAGTAACATAAGTTGTAAGCCCTTCATAAAGCAAGCGGAGAACACGCTGGACAAGTAATCAGTCCGACGGGAAAGATACCTCATAATTACTCAGCATTGAATGTGTTAAAAAAATACATCAAAGTTACAAACGATTAAATTAGTATGAAAGAATGTAAGATGAATGGGTACGTGTCTGTCCTTCCAAATATTTTTTACTAAAATCCGGATGTAACTGTGAATTTTTTGACACTTACCAGTGAAGCTAAGTGGTTATCTAAGTGTTCAGCCCCGCAGTTAAGGAGAGACTTGAGCCTCCCTTCCGAACGGAAAATACTACTTTCGTATCAGACTAATAATCCGTGGTTCTGGGTTTAATTCCCGGACAGGTCTAGCATTTTTTATCGCTGTTTTTCATTTCTCATCATACACTATATGAATAAGATTCGAACATAAAATCAAAACAATATCTTCAACCACAGCTTCTCCCACAAATCAACCAAAATCCTGGCTAAATGCCTGCATTTAATGATGAAAAATAAATTCATAGACTTCGTGCTTTGTAAAAGAAGCGTTTATTTGTTTCTAACACAATTTTTCCGAAGTTTTAAGATGAAAAACACCTGTCTGCAGTGATGCTAACATGGCGGTTATTTTTTGGGCATGGTATCTGAAATTTGGGAAGCTTCATTTGACGGGGACTTGCAGACCTCTAGTTTTTGGACTTTGATAAACAGCTGTTTCAATTGAGGGTTGCACTGTTACTCAATTATTTCATATTGAAATTTCGGTTTCACTGTGTTCATATTAATCGGCGTAATGAAAATATCCAAGTCTTTTTCAATACTTTGAAGTTTTCTCACGCATTCCTGGCTGGCAAAAGTTCATTTCCATCACATAAATTATATATTTTTTTCTCGGGAAACGAAACATATTTTTCTTAACTAGGTATTTAGCAAATATAGTTTATTACTAACTGAAATAGTGTAGCCTTAATTATTATATTCAACTTAATAATTATTATAAATATATAATACTGTGATTTTTGTAGAAAAATGGGAAAATAATTAAATAAATTGCTGGCTCGATGGTGTAGTGAAACTGCACCAGGGTTTGGGATTCGATTCCTGGTCAATTCTGGCATTTATTTTATCTATAGGCTATCACCTCATCATTATCTAAGCGCAAGACTAGGGATATCTAGGCATCATAACTCAATAGAAAACTGTGTCTTTTTGGAAACTGCTGGAAAACTTCGATGACTTCAGATTTTATGTCAACAGCGTCAAAATCGGTCAATATTAACGCTAAAATTATTACGGTTTGTCGTCCAACCTTTACGGCATAACCAAGTTAAAAAATATTGTAATGAGTATTACTACTGACGAGTGCTGATCTCTAGCGGTTTAAATGTAAATTAAACTTAATTGAAGTGTGCAGTTAAATTCATAAACTAACATTGTACTAAATCTAATAAAGATTTAATTATACTAATACAACACGTGCTGAAATTGTTCCTTTTATATGTGAGCAATTGTTGTCATGATATTTCAACTAAATACTTGTATATCTCATGAAATTCCTTCATAAACTATACAATATAGTAGAATGTTGGTGAACCGCTCTAAACTTCTTCACTACCTAATTTAAAGCAGGAAAACTTATAAAAAAATTGGTCTGAAACACTCCAATGACTTTCTCTTACTAATGTAAATAATGAAAAATATAACCTATGTTTAAACGGGAGTAAAAAATGCAAAATGAAAAATATGACCTAATTTTAATCCTAATAGAATAATACAAAATGAAAATCAACTGCACTTAAATACGGTAAAACGCTATTGAGGTTAAAATAAGCTCTGTAATACGATATACTTGTAATAAAAGTTATAGGTTTCTTGATTTTCCATAAAGTTACGTATCTACACTTTTGTCTTAAAATACATATTAAGGCAACATTCTTAAGAATCCGATTTCCTAACAATTTTTATGAACAAAATACTGAAATATTAATTGACGCTAAAGTAATTATTGTTGTAGAAACAAATTATCAAATTAAGGGTTGTAAGTATTTTAATTATTTTACGATTTTGATTGCATACACTTCAGCTGAAATATGGCGCAAAATATGTTGCTTAAAGGCTGCAATCTTAAAAAACAAGATTTAGGCTACTACGAAAGCACAGCCCACTTAAATTTCAGCAGATATGCTGCTTATCCCCTATCATGTAGATCATAAGAAATGTAGTATAGGCTACTAAGCGTTTTTGTTTTTAAAAAATCTGGTGTGAAACACTCACACGATTTTCTCTTGCCAATGAAAATAATTAACAATAAAGCTAACAATAGTAATAAAACATTAGAAATAAACAAAAAAACTAACCTCAATAAACATAACCTATTTTTAATCATAATGAAAGACGCAAAATGAAAATCAACCTCAGTTTGGCCTAAAAATACGGAAAATCAATCTTTCACGCTCAACTAGGCTCTGTAGAGAAAAATGCTAAAAATAAAAGTTGTAGATCTTTTAATTTCCTATAAATTCAATTATATACACTTTTGTCGTAAAATGTATTCTAAGGCCGAAATCTTAAATAAAATCGATTTTTCACACGTTTTCGTGAGAAAAAAACAGAAAATCGCTAATTACCGCTAAACTAAGCGTTATACAAAACAATGTTGGAAATAAAAGTTGTAGGAATTTAAATTCTCTACAAATTGTATTATATACATTTTTGCGCTGAAATGCATATTAAAGCCGCAATCTTAAAAAAACAATTATTTTACGCAAAAACAGCCTCACCAAGAATTTCAGCAAACATGACGCCTATCCTATCTTGTAGAGCATAAAAATTGTAGTAAATCAGGCGATTTTTCAAAAAATCGTAGAACCAGTTTTTGCGAAAATCGCAAAAAAGTGAAAAATTACACGAATAAACTACTACTTCCGGTTGACCGATTTTGATGAAAATGTTCGTGACGGGTCCGGTAGTAGTATGTAACTTAAGTTCCAAGTTTCAAGTTTGTACGATGTTCCGTTCTTGAGATATTCTGTTCACACACACACACACACAGACCAATCGCTAAAAACATATTTTTTGGGTTCAGGGGGTCTGAAAACGTATAGATCCGGTGAAAACTCGATTTCCAAAAATCGACATGAAAACATTGCTTTCCTTCCTATATATTCATATAGGCAAGAGAAAGTAAAAAAGCATGTTGAAGTTTTCGAGGAAATCGCAAAAATGTGAAAAATGCACGATAAAACTGCTACTTTCGGTAGAAGACCCATTTCTATGAAAATATTCGTGTCGTATTTTAATTGTATTTTACTTAATATAGTATTAATACAGAAATATTAATTGGCCCTAGAGTAAGCGTTGTAGAAACAATTCATCAAAGTAAGAGTTGAAAGTTCTTTAATTTTATACGACGTTGATTACATACATTTAAGCTCAAACATGCCGAAAAATATGTAGCTAAAAGGCAGCAATCTTAAAAAAATTAATATTTAGCTACTACGAAAGCACAGCCTCCACAAATTTCAGCAGACATCGTGCTTATCCCCTATCATGTAGATCTTAAGAAATGTAGTAAATTAGCAATTTCTTACAAAACATGTAGGAGAAGTTTTTGAGGAAACCGCAAAAATGTGAAAAATTGCTTGATAAAACTGCTACTTCCGGTAGTAGACGGATTGTTATGAAAATATTGGTGTCGTATTATCATAGTGTTTTACTTAAATTACAAGTTTCAACTTCGTACAATATTCGTTCTTAAGATATTTTTTCACTCAAAAATACGCTGACCAATATTTAAGGACATAGTTTTTTCGGTTAAGGGAGCTTAAAATAATATTATTGTTTTCGTAGACATATTACAAAAGAAAATAAAAACATAGTCCTGTATAATATTATGCACATATACATACCAGCGGATCTTCTGAAAGCACTATTTTGGCTTCAGGAACCATAATCCCTGAACAATAGCTCAAATCCCGGTGGGTAAAGAAATTTTGAACGATCATAAGATTTCTAAAATCTACAACCGGAAGTAGTAGTTACTGATTTTGATGAAAATGTTCGTATCGGGTCCCCGTTATGGTACCTTACATAAAATCCAAGTTTCTTACGATATTCCATTCTTTAGAGGTTTTATTTACACACACTGAAAAATCGCTAGAAACTTCTTTTGGGTTCAGGGGGTCTGAAAACGTGTATTTCCGTTGAAAACTTGATTTCGAAAAATCTACGTGAAAACAATACTTTCCTTCACTATATACGAGGTGTGATAATTAAGTTCCGAAAATTTGTCAATAGAACACAAGCAAATTAAGTTATGAGCAAACTTTAATTATAGACCTTCTAAATTGTCTCCCTCTAACTATACACAACAGTTTCAATGTTGCTCCCGAGATTGGAAGCACCCTTGGTAATTCCCCAAGGTTACTCCATTCAGTACCGCGGTTATAGCTTCCTTGACCTCTTGTACGCCGTCGTGATGAGTTCCTTTGAGGTACACCTTCATCTTGAGTAATAAGAAGTCGCAAGGGGTGAAATCAGGACTATGGAGTGGGTGCGGCAACGTTAGAATGCCTTTTCCACAAAAAGTTCTTGCACAATGAAAGACGAATAGGCCGGAGCGTTGTTGTAGTGCTAGATCCAGCCGTTCTCAGCGAGTTCGGGCCGCACACGTATTAAAATGCGTGCTCGCAGCCAATCCAGGACGCCAAAATAGGACTGTCCAGTCACTTTCTATTGAGCAGGAACATATTTACGATGAATGATGCCGTGGGTATCGAAAAACTATCAATATTGCCTTCAGTTGTAATTTAGACGTCGTTGCTTTCGTTCCCTGCTACCCACCCTTTGCCATCCATTTCTGACTTTATTTACGGGTCTTGGGGTCATATTCAAATACCCAGGTCTCATCTCCAGTGACTACTCGACTCATCCAATCTCTGCCGTCGCTATTTCCACACAATTTTACGGCGCCACTAAAAAAGTTACTTGCGAAAACTCGTATAAAACACAAACCAAACGTGTTATCGACTTCAAACTTCGACTGCAACAAAAGCAAGGACCCCTATTCCAGTCAAACGTTTACGAACAATGCAGTGTTGCTACTTCCCGAGTTATAACTGAATTCCCGGAACTTAACGGCCACACCTCGAATTCATCCAGAGCAGGAGAAATAAAAACGATGACTTTAACTTACCAATCAATTACTTTTTTTTAAATTGATAGAATTGATTTAGATAGTTAAGTAGTGTCATTTAGTATCTATTACTCACGAAGTCCTAAGCTTTTCAAAAGTGAAAGAATTTTTGAAATCGGTTTGGTAGTTTCTCAGATTACATCGTAAAAACAAACAAGCAGACTAATCAACAGAAGTTCTGTATAATATTGGTATACCTATGGACATTTTCAAACTGGTAATATAATGACTACTAGTGAAAATTGTTGCGAAAAGAAATTGTTGAGGCTTTACAAATGCCTTTTTAGTAAGCCCCATATTATGGTATAATGACTCACTGTAGTTTATGAATACACAAACGGCTCTTTCATCTTTTATTTCATTCAAAAACAAAGTTATGAGATTTCAATAAAAAAAATATTATCTAATGCAGCTTTGTAATATACGCATTTAAATTTTTTTGATTAAAAATAAAAAGAGGGATAACTTTTCTTTCGCAAAATGAAAGTATCTTAACGTTTTGTTGCAACATAGAAAGCCAATCTGTGTGTGTGTGTTTTTTTTTCTAAAAGAGGCAGTCCAAAAAGAAATGATTGCATAAACACACCAATCTCTACTTTACAGTTTTTCATCTCGTGTTTTCTTTATTAAATTTTATACAGAATAAAATCTTCATTAGTTTTTCTACTTGTGGACAAAACAACGTTTGTTTTGCATCATTTTAATAATGATACCATTCGCTAAATAATTTTTGACTTTATTTTAAATATTTTTTAATAAATAGGCGAAAAACCACACTAACTCGTTTTCGCGTTCTCTGTTGTAGCTTAACTGTCCCATACCCTACTCCAAAATGTAACCTATTACAGATAGGTTTATTTTTACTTTCTCTTGCCCTATACGAATATATAAGGAAGATATACGGAATCAAAACATAGTTCTGTTTCTTGTCACATGGTCAATCAATTATATGACGAAGAATTTAAGAACAGAAAAGGTAGAGGTGTAAGAGACAGTAATCAGAGTTATCTACTTCAAGAGTATTGAGTTGTATTATACAGACAGATCCTGTGGTGAACGAAGTAGAGTTGTCATTTTAAGGATGGCTGGATGCTTTTCGGTGGGCCCGGCATGCTGATAAGCATACTTTTGCACTCTGTGAGGAAGGTGAAAGTAAACCACCTCACTCCTCGTTTTACTTAGAAAGCCTCTAGAGGTTGAGACCAGCCTTTTGACTGTTGACCTGAACACAGGCTATAGCGTCAATTAGTGATATTAGTGATAACAGTATTAAAATAGTAACCATGAAATTGCGAGCGTGAATCTAGTAAGACAGTAATATTTAACAAGACATTATTGTCTTATATCTAATTGAATAAGACAGTAATGACAGTATTTGGCAGAGTAGAAACGAACTTTTTATCTTTTAATATTATCTTATTATCATAAACTGTATAAGATTAAATAATAAGGCTATACCCTGTAATGAATGAAGTGAAGGTGTCATTTGCAGAGTGAAAAGAGGCTTTTTGGAGGGCCTGGAATACCGATAAGCATGCTTTATAAGCATACTTCTCCTCTTAATGAGGAAGACAATTGTAAACCACCTCACTTTTCATTTTACTTAGTAAAGCATTTAGAGGTTCAAATCAACCATTTGGCTGAAGACCTAAACAACAAATCAGGGAAAGATAGTATTTTATCATATCGAATTTTTGAAATCAAGTTTTCACTAGACATTCACGTTCTCAGATCCCCTGAGCCAAAAGAAAATATGTTTTTAGCGATCGATGTAGAGTCTACTCTGTGTCTGCGTGTAAAACAATATCTCAAAAAACAAATAGCTTACGAAGTTGATACTTGGAACTTAAATTAGGCACCACAAAGGAATTTGACACGAACATTTTCATCAAAAATTCAACTTTCATAATTTAGCGGTATATATAATATATTTTCTGTAAAAATGCATTGAAGTAAATGTTTTCACATTGTTATATTTTATTATTGACCACATGAAATTATAATTTAATGACCCTGCTATCAAAGTCGGTTTTGAAAGGAGTAAAATATGACACCGCTTAAATTTTAGCGAAAAGTGTAGTGTGGTCTCCTGTACAGTTTATATTAATATCTGGCAAAGGAAATACTAATTTCCTCTTCCCTGTGTGCGATGAGGAAAAATTCAGACCGGTCTTAAGCGGCTTAAATCAAGATTTGGAAGGGAAAAATAAGATGATGAGGTTTTCACTCAATACCATTTCTTTAAGAGTTACGAAACTAATTAACTAAAAGGAACTGTTGAAAAATTGACAAGCGGAAACAACATTTTTCCTAACTTTCGAAAGGAAAATGATTTATTTTACTGAAACGTGTTTATTCCTTAATAATACGAATGAAGTGACTAAACAGATTGAGCATTTAATTTCAATTGGAATTTTCAAAAATGAAATCGAAATTGCAAAAATAAATAATTCGGCAAACTGTACAAAATTTCTCGTTAATTTTGTTAAGCACAATTTTATTTTACTTGAATTTTGTTATATTTAATTTTTAAACTGCGTCTAAAAAACCTGTGAGCTTGATCACTGTTCATATAATTTTATGATAATATGTTATATATTGACTTTTATTCCGGGTTCTTTCAGGATATGATTATTATTTTCTTTTCCCCTATATGAATATATAGGGAAGAAAAGTAAAATATTGTTTTTATATCGATTTTTCTAAATCGACTTTTTTACCATATACTACACGTTTTCAGCCCTCCTGAACCTAAAAAGCCTGCTTTTAGCTACGATAAAAACTTATACTTAATCAGTATCATTTAAATCATCATTTATATCATACTCGACAAAATCATTTTCAGCAAAATCGGTCAACCAGAAGTAGTAGTTTATTTATGTGACTTTTCACTTCTTGCAATTTTCTTAAAAACTGCTCTTACGATTTTTTTCAAAATTGCTTCATTTACTAAACTTTACATGCTCTACAAAATAGGGTAACCACCATCTCTGCAAATATCTTGAAGAGGCTGTTTCGAGATAAAAACGTTTTTTAAACGATTACGATCTAAATATGCATTTTAGGACAAAAATATACAAACTAAAACTAAAGTTCTAGGAAATTAAAAAACCTACAGCTTTTACTTCACCCACGTTTATATAAATTGCTTAGTTTAACGTCAATTAGTGATTTTCTGCATTTTTATACTCAAAAGCGGTAAAAAATGGATTTGTTTTAAGATTACGACCATAGTATGCATTTTACGAAAAATATTTATAAAAATAATATTTATTGGAAATTAAAAATCTAAAACTTTTGTTTAAAGAATTTTTTCTAAAGCTTCATTCAGCGTCAATCTTTTTTATTTAGAGAATTAATACAATAAGGTTAATTTTACATTATTTTATTAATGATTAAACATAAGTTATAATTTTTATTATCCACATTGGAAAGAGAAGCTTTTTGTTTGTGTATCATGCCAGATTTTCTTTTTAATCTTATTATTTTCCGATTTTTTAAAATTCGACTTTATGTTTCGTAGTTATTCGGTATTGGTTTTAAAAGGATTAAGTGCTTTAATTACTTATCATTGATGGAGGTAACCTTAATCACAGATTTGATTGAAAACATGAATTTAAACCTTGAATTCAAAAAAAGATGAGAATAAAAACCTAGCTGATAAATATTAATATTTGTTTAGTTGTGTGAATTCAATACAAAGAGTGGAGCAGGGTGGTACGTTTATCCATTAAGAGATCATTTAAATAGAGATTTGTTTGAAATTGTATCTAAAATACTTTTTAGTTTTCGTTGACTAAGCTGAAATGTATAAAAGCTGAAATGAGGGATTTCATAATTAAAGCTTAGCAGGATGTTTTGGTACATTGAATCCTTTTACGACGGATATCATTAACGTAGTCTATATACTTGAAATTTTGAGTGATATTGAATAAGTTCTGACTCCAAAGCTCAGTACATTTAGTTTCTATTATCTGCTATATGGTTAATTATTTAATAATGAGCTTCATTCATAATCCTAATGGTACATTATAAAAGTTCTTTAATTAATAATATTGTTTGTTAATAGATTTTATATTTTTTTCTCACGTTTTATTTCTAGTATTGAGTACGATAGTAGCCCCATGTACCCCGAGAAAAGAGGGAGAATAGAAAATCAATGCTGTACGGGTAACGTTTTCTTAAAAATTGCACTAGAATTTATTTGGTTTTTTTATTAATCAAAAAAACCACAATCTTTAGTTCTGTGAAGTAATGTATTTGTTGATTGTGCAATATTTTAATGGTATTTTTTTTTACTGTAACTAGTTTTAGACTAATAATTTATTTAATTTTACACTACCTCACGATTATAATTAAAGAGCTAAGTGGATGAAGTTGCTATGTAACAATTATTTAAAATTTAGTTTTTGTTATTGATGAAGGTTTTAAGTTCATTTAGTTACGTAGATATCACAAAATACTTTATCTCTACAGTTTAGGGATATAGGCCTACTAACTTTTTTTTGGTTTAACATCCGACTGTTCTGCAATTACTGCTAATGCAAACGGTGAAGGATGAAATGGTTTTTTGTAACGTATGAAAATATGCCGTCCTTGAATGGGATTCGAACCCATTATACCAGTAGATATGCACAGTTTAATTTTACGTATCTAGCGGATAGAAGTGTTTCAATTACTAACCACCTTCTTCCAACAGAATGCACTATACTATCATAGATATTTTCTTTATAGAATAGTAAGACTTAACTGTGCTAATAGACATTTATTTTCATCAGTGAAAGGTGTTTATGGTATTTCTTAAAAAATTTGTCGTATGAAAACATTTGTCTTGAAAACATTTATATGTAACATTTGTAATCCCTTTCAGTCATTCTCAGATGATGTAATGTAAGCCTACTAAACAGATTCTTAGCGGAGAAAGGTGTTATAGGCCTATGTATAAAAATCTGATATTGAAATTAAAATTTAACAAAATTTTAATTGAATATTATAAATTTTTAAGAAGGGATAAAATGTAGGTACTAAAATTATGAAAATTAGACAATTCACAAAAAGATGGAAGCCTTAGATTTTTGATTGCAGTTTTCTTAAAAATATATTTCTGTATTCCGATAAGGTTGAATCATCGTAATTTAATTATCATATTATTATGATAATTATTATCATATTTTAATTATAATATTAAATAAAAATGGTGAAATATAAGATATACAATTAAGTATAAAATGATTCAATATAGCAAGTATATTAAGGTTTTTTGCCGTTATACTTGCTGACGCATTTCCGTACCTGGCTGCACACCGCTATGGGGAAGGAGACGGCATAGTGTAGGGGTTTATGGGAGCCCTGACAAAAAAAAACAAAATCAGTAAATTACTTATTTTCTGAACAGGCTACAAATTTTCTAGCATCACATAATCTTATTTTCTGAAACAAAACATTCTTATTTTTTAAAACAAAACATAAAAGTTTACTAGATAAGTATTATGATTGCGATAGAGAATATTTTATTTCAGCCGATAATAATTATAACAAATAATTACAAAACTATTATTAAATGATAGTTTCGAATATGAACGCGAAGGGCCTGGAAGTTAAATCGAACGTTTCAACTACAGCATGGAATATGCTTTCGTGTAACAAATTTCAAGTATTTATGTTATTTTCTTTTATTGTTAAAAGAACGAACGGAGAAAGAAAGAAGAAAAATTTCAACAGGAATAACCCTGTGTATTTAGGAAACGCCATGATCTACAAGAATACTATAATAAAAAAGAAATACGTTGGATGTAAGGAAACAAAATAGCGTAGACCTTTTTAAGTTACAACCGGTAACATGTGGTGTTCCATATAAGACGTAGTTCTTTCCTGATACGTAACCTTTTCTTATAATACTACCAAAACATATTGATTTCCAAGTCCAGAGATGAAGTTAGGACAATTTACTTCAGTACAGACTTGTGCGATTACCAAAGTTTTCTTATATTTGATAATTGTATTAGAAAACGAGGTATAAACATAATAGTTTAACAATAATAATAATTGACATGTTTACTCATTATAAGTTATAAGTTAATTATAGAGTTAATTATAGAGGATGCCTTAAATGGAATGGATGAGATCTTGAGGAAAGATTACTTCATGAAAATTAATAAGAACAAAACGAAAGTGTTGTGCAGCAGCAAGAGTGGTTTAGAAGAGATGGGAAATTTAAAAGTAGGCAACGAAAACATACAGGAAGTTGGGGAATTCTGCTATCTAGGGAGTAAAATAACAAAGGATGGTAGAAGCACGAGTGATATCAAGAGTAGAATTGCTCAAGCTAGAAAAGCCTTTGAAATGAAAAACAGCTTACTGACTACAAACATTGATTTACAGATTAGGAAAAATTTCTTAAAACATTATGTTTGGAGTGTAGCATTATACGGAAGTGAAACGTGGGTGATAGGGGCTGTAGAGCGGAAGAGGATAGAAGCTTTTGAAATGTGGTGTTATAGGAAAATGTTAAAGATTAGGTGGGTGGACAAAATAAGTAATTTAGAGGTTCTTAGGCGAGTGGATGAAAAAAGAAGTATATGGAAGCATCTTACCAAAAGAAGGGATAGGCTAGTGGGGCATATCCTAAGACATCCAGGTATTGGGCTATCAATAATGGAGGGTAATATTGAGGGAGTAAATTGTAGAGGGAGGCAAAGATTAGAATATATAAAGCAAATTACGAAAGATGTAGGGTGTTACAGGTATGTAGATATGAAACGAATTGCGCAAGATAGAACAGCTTGGAGAACTGCATCAAACCAGTCGAGAGACTGATGACAAAAAAAAAAGTTAATTATACACCTATTCAATAAATATTTTTACTTTAAAAATATTGTTTTCATGTCAATGAGTTTTTACCGGAAATACACGTTTTTAGACCCTCTGAACTCATAAAACATGGTTTTAGCGTTTGACCTGTGTTGCGTGTGTGTGAACTGTTTCAAAAACAAAATATTGTACGAAGTTCAAACTTGGAACTCCAATTAATTACCACTAAGGGACCAACAAAAAACAATTTTTTTCAAAAATCGTCTCATCAATTACATTTTTTGTGCTCTACATGATAGGGTAAGCATATTCTGCTCAAATTCTTGGAGAGGCTGTACTCTCGTGGTAAAAAATGGAATTTTTTACATTGCGGCCATTTAATTTCAACATTAACATTTAAACATTTAATATATCCATTTTAGAGCAAAAGCGTAAAATTGAAGTTGTAGAAAGTACAGTTGATTAAATTTATTAAGACAGTATTATTTAAATAGGGACGTATGAAGTGCTTGAAGAGGGATTTTTTTTATTATTAGGCCTACACTGCAGTCGTAATCGCTAGAGGATTTTTTTTATAATATTGTAAATTACTGTATCAGCTGTTTAAGAAGTAATCGATTTACTTATACCGTGTATTACAAGAATTTGTAATTATCATTGTAAAATATAGTTTAAATCATTCTGAAACTTTCTTTCTAAATAAATAGTAATAATAAAAAGTACGTTTTACAAGATAAATACATTTTTATTTACATATGTTATATAACATTATAATATGAATTTAACAATAAAATAAATTAAAACTTGTTATAAAAACAACTTAAAAAAATTGTAGAGGGAAATAATTTTAAACTTCAAACAAGGAAATTGTGTTTTAAAAAAATCCAAAATTTCTCTCAGGGGAAAGTTACTATCTTCAGAACTTGAAATAGACCCTAACTGTAAAGAATCTACAAATTTTTATTCAGAGTATTTTTTGTACAATGCTTAGTTTAGCATTAATTAGTGATTTTCTGTATTTTTCTCATCAAAATCGTTAGAACAAGGATTTTTTTAAGATTAAGGCCTTAGCAAGCATTTCACGACAAAATTGAATATAGTGAAAGATATACAAAATTAATTAGATTCGAGCCATGGTAAATGCAAGACCGGTAAATCGAGGGCCTACTCTATTTGTCTTGCGCTTTAGAACGAAATTGAATAATAATCTCATATTGAATTATTTTGAAGTTAGCGAATTTAGATTCTGATCTACTCAACTGGTCAAGAGAATTCCCTCTGGCTATCTCACTTCAACTACAGTACTTAACGTGGAGGAGGTGCCCCTGTTAAGCCGAGTAATCCATGAACACTGAGTCTGTGAACAGACCTGTATTGGGGGGCAGCATCAACTTGTTGGTCTAATTATAGATCATGATGGCCTGAGGAAATAGCCCCTTAACATGATTAATATTAGCATAGGGTAAATAGCCCACCTGGGGCGAATCACTAAGCCAATTCATAGAGAACAAGGAAAAAATTGACAGGATTATCGGAACATGAGTTGAAAAACCAATATGATTTTTGTATCTATTTTAGTAGAATTAAAACAAAATAAACCTGGTTTGAAACACTCACTCGATTTTCTCTTCACAATACAGTCTAAATAATTAAAAATATAAACCATGTTTATGAGTAAGCAATGTTGTTGTTGTTTAGGTCATCAGCCGAAAGGCTGGTTTGAACCTGTAGAGGTTTTACTAAGTAAAACAAGGAGTGAGGTGGTTTACCATTGCCTTCCTCACTGAGTGGAGAAGTACGCTTACCAGCATGCCGGGCCCTCTGAAAAGCACATTTTCCACTCTGCAAATGACACCTTCACTTCATTCACCACAGGGTCTGGCTGTATAATGAAATTCATTACTTTCAGAGGAGATATCTCTGATTAGTATCTTTTACACCTCTACCTCTTCTGTTCTTAAATGATTCAGTCATTTAATTAGCTGACCATGTAATAAGAAACAGAACTATTTATTTTAGCCCTGCAACGAACAGATTGAATGTTAATAATTTGACACTCCACCTGTCTGTTATGGGCGTGAGTAAGCAATGTAAAATTAAAAACATAACCTAATTTTAATCATGAGTGAATGACGCTAAATGAAAATAAACCTCTTTAGAACTTTAGGAAAATCACTAACTGATGCTTAACTAGGCTCTGTAGAAAAAATGCTTTAAAACAATGTTTTAGGTTTTTTAATTTTCTACAACTTTCATTTTATACGCTTTTGCCCTAAAATGCATAATTATTAATGGCACATAATTATTTAGAAAGAAAACAATTTTTACCACGAGAGCACAGCCCTCAAGAATTTCAGCAAACATGGTGCTTATCCTATCTTATAGAGCGCACAAAATGTAGCAAACGAAGCATTTAAAAAAAACGTAGTAGCCGATTTTGAGAAAATTGCAAAAAGTGAAAATCAAACGAATAATTTACTACTTCCATTTGACTGACTTTCATGAAAATATTTGTGTTGGGTCCTGTAGTTGTAAATAACTTAAGTTTCAGCTTCGTACGCTATTCCGTTCATGATATATTTTATTCACACACAGACCAATCGTTAAAACATGTTTTGTGGGTTCAAGGGGCCTGAAAAGGAGGGGTCTACGTATATCCGTTGAAAACTCGATTTACAAAAATCGGCATGAAAACAATAGATTCCTTCCCTATATGTTCATACATGGCAAAAGAAAGTAAAACGATATTGAGAATGGAAAATAGAAAAGATTAGTTTTATGGATAAAGGTATCAAATGGGCCAGAAGCGGTACGTACGAAAGAGTTTTCCGATAAATGCAACAAATACCAAAAACCCAGAATAGATGGTACATAGAATCTGTACCTTTTTATGTACGAAGGCGACAAAGGTATTAGATAAATTAGAGGACGAAAGCGAATTTGTAAATAAGTATAATGTCTATAAAAAATGGTTAGAAGAAAGGAATAAAAAATTTAATGAAAAAATGAAAACGGCTGCTGAAGAACGAATAAAGTAAACATCAGGCGCAAGGAAGCCATTTTTTGTACCCACAAGTAAACTAAAACGGTAGAAGATGACACCAGTACGCTTCATCACTTCCATTCTCCTGAGCCGAAGCCGTACAGAATGGAGAAATCCTCAGGGCTTCCAAAAAGATTTGTTGTTTAGGTCATCAGCCGAAAGGCTGGTTTGAACCCGTAGAGGTTTTAAAACGAAGAGTGAGGTGGTTTACCATGCCTTCCTCGCTGAGTGGAAAAGTACGCTTATTAGTATGCCGGGCCCTCTGAAAAGCACGTATTTTCCACTCTGCAAATGACACCTTCACTTTATTCACCACAGGTTCTGGCTGTATAATGAAACTCATTAGCTACTTTCAGAGGAGATAACTCTTGATTAGTGTCCTTTACACCTCTACCTCTTCTGTTCTTAAATGATTCAGTCATTTAATCGGTGACCATTTAATAAGAAAAGAACTTTATTTTAATCATGCAACAAACAGATTGAGTATAAATAATTTGACATTCCACCTATCTGTTATAGGCAGCAAAAAAATTTAAAGTTTAAATATTCCAAGGTCGTAACAGAAACGAAATGTCGATGGAACAGCAAGAATTGTTACTTTCTCTTGCCCTATGTGAATATATTGGGAAGGAAAATATTTTTGTCATGTAAATTTTTTACCGTAAATACATTTTTTAACCCTCTGAGCCTAAAAAATGATTTTACCAATGGGTATATCTGTATGTATAAAACAATAATCACAGAAACGGAAAATCGTACGAAGTTGAAATTTGAAACTTAAGTTAGGTACCGTGAAGTAGGCCTAACTCCACATAAACATTTTCATCAAAATCGGTCAACCAGAAGTAGTAGTTTATTCGTAATTTTTTTCACTTTTTGCGATTGTCTCACAAACGCCTCCAACGGATTTTTTGAAATCTCCTTATTTACTACATTTTTTATGTTTACAAGATAGTGTAAGCGCCATGTCTGCTGAAATTCTTAGATGCTGCGCTCTCATTTATTTTTTTTAAATTATGCGGCTTTAGTATGCACTAAACTAGGGACAGGGATGATTTGCAGGCGCTCCTACATTCAGTGACGGACCATAGCCAACAAATGGGTTTGAAAATAAACATAAAGAAAACCCAATGGATGGTGATCAGCAAGAACAAAAATATAGCTAATAACTTGGCAGATATTGTGATAGATGGGGACATAGTGCGAAGAGTGCAGGCATGCTAGTATTTGGGCTGCTGGGTGAACGAGGAGTGGGACTTGTCGCAGGAGATTAAATGCAGAATAGAGCAGGCGAGAACATCATTTAGGAAAATGCAAAGGGTACTAACAAGTAGAGAGTTAAAACTTGCGCTGCGAATACGCTTATTGCGCTGTTATGTGTTTAGCATTTTGTTCTATGGGATGGAAGCATGGACCCTCACAGAAGCAATGTGCAGGAGGATTGAGGCTTTCGAAATGTGGGCTTACCGCAGAATGTTGAGGATATCGTGGATGGACAGAGTGACGAATCAAGTGGTAATGCAGCGGCTAAACAAAGAAAAAGAAGTGCTTAATATCATAAAAAGAAGGAAATTAGAGTACTTTGCCCACGTGATGAGAAATCCGAAATATGGAATGCTGCATGTGATCATCCAGGGGAAGATAGAGGGGACGCGCGGCCCCGGACGTAGGAGAACGTCCTGGCTTAGGAACCTTCGCCAGTGGTACGGGGTGAGCACCACGACACTATTTCGGTTGGCTGTGGACAGAGTGAAGGTCATGCGACTGATCGCCAATGTTCTAGGAGGACACGGCACTTAAAGAAGAAGAAGTATGCACTATAGGGCAAAAGTGTGTAATCAAAGTTGTAGGAAATTAAACAATCTGCAACTTTTATTTCGAGCATTTTTCTAGGGCGCTTTTTTAGTGCCATCAAGTAATTTTCTGTAATTTGCTCATAAAGATCGGTAAAAAATGGAAATTTTAATATTGCAGTCTTAGTAGGGAATGTATTTTATATTGTATATTGATTTAATTCAAGTATTGTTTTCTATCAACTCTAGTTTAGCGTCGATTAGTGGTTTTCAGTATTTTTAAGTTTTACAGAGGTTATTTTTCATTTTGCGTCGGTAACTCATGATTAAATTTCGTTAGGTTTTTTATTTTACATTTTTACTAATGAATAAACATAGATTATATTGTTTATTATTTATATTGGCAAGAGAATGTCGTGTTGGTGTTTCACACCAGATTGATTAATTGGACATTTAAGGAATAAGTACTACTTTTCTTCATCCTCTTAAGCCAAAATATAATCGTTCATGTAATTTGGTCGTAAATAATTTGCTGAAAAGAGTTAACATTGAGGGAACTTGATATTGATAAAAATTATATTATAGGTTGTTTTATTAAAACAAAAGGACATTATTCTACAACGCATATTCTAATGGTAAATCAGATTTAAAAAAATCAATGATTATACAATACTGCTACGAAGGTCACCTTAACAGTTAAAAGTAATATAAATAAACACAAACATATCAATTACAACTTCCATTGATTTAATTAAGCCACCATAATATTCGTATTTTTAAGCTAATAAAATAAATACCTATTAATACAGTTTCTTGCATCATAGTAAAAATTGCAATAATTCCCGAAACTCAACAAACCGTCTAAAAATCGGAAAAACATTCTAATTTACCTACTACCGGGTGATTTTTTAGTCCTGTTACCCAATTGTTAATGTCTGGTAATTTTTTCTAAGAAGGGGATATTTTGTTTTGTGACACAAAGTTGGTAGCCCTACTCAACCGGTATAGATACGACAGTTTGAGTTGATTCTCCTTGAGTTGCGTAAAATTTTGTGCTGTTTCCAGTTGTGTTACGAACAGAATGTCTTTTACCCTAGAACAACGGGTTTTCATTCTTGAACAATATTTTGCTACAAAATCGTATGCGAGTGTAAAAGAATCATTTCAAATTAAATTTTTTGGTGTTCCTCCACTCTATTCTAGTCAATTTCTAGGCTAACTAACTGATTTTTAGAGGCAGGTATTGTTTGCAGCAGAAAACGTAGTGGTCGACCAACTCTCTTGACTGATGACGTTGAGAGAATGTGAAAACAAGATTGCTCAATTCTCCATGGAAAAGTTTACAAAAACTTTCCTCGCATGTTGATTTGTCATGTTCGAGTGCTCAGAAAGCTGCTAAAAAATTGAAATTGTGTCCGTATCACATACGATTAGTTCTAGAGCTTCAGCCTCCAGATTTAAACAAGAGATTGTTTTAGGATAAAAGACATTCTGTTCGTAGCACGACCGGAAATGGCACAAAATTTTACACAGCTCAAGGAGAATCAACTCACACTGCCATATCCATACTGGTTGAGTAGGGCTACCAACTTAGTGTCACAAAACAAAATTTATTTTTTTTTAGAAAAATATTACCAGACATTAACAATTGGGTAACAGGACTAAAAAATCACTCTGTAGTATAACTAAATTCTAGCAATTTTTAGAGTCATTTCTATGCTGCGTTCAAAACAGTTATAATTTTATGAAGTCATAAAGGCTTATCATGGAATTTACCAATTTTAACCCGCTTTTCTTATAGAAATATCAAAAATTTCTGCTAAACTAAACATTAGACAAACAATATAAGTTACACAGTTTTCAGCATATACAGTACTTTGCATTTTGTTCTTTGTACAGTACTTTGCACTTTCACGGGCCGATATATCGACTCTATATAGTTGTGTTCGAAAACTCCCTACATTCGATTTATCGACGCTCTTAGAAGTGTGTTCATTTTAATTTTCATTCAGATCTCGCGTAAGCTATCGAAATATGTAATCTTTCGACAGATCTATCATTTTCCATAAACTATGAAGTAGCTGTCATTAAAACAAATTGAAAAGGAAAAGTAGTTCTGGAGCACTATGAGCGTTTATGCTGCATATGCAGGTCCCGGTATTAATTGATTATTGTTGTTTTGGTCATCAGCCGATAGGCTGGTTTGAACCTCCAGAAACTTTTTTAAGTAAAACGAGGAGTAAGGTGGTTAACCATTGATTTTTCACTGAGTGGAAAAGTATGCTTATCAGCCTCTCAGATCCTTTAATAAGGACCTACTTTCCACCCTGCAAATGACACATTCACTTAATTTACCCCAGGGTTTGGCTGTATAATGAAATATATTACTCTCAGAGGAGATAACTTCTCTGAGTAGTGTCTTTTACACTTCTAACTTTTCTGTTCTTGAATGTTTCAGTCATATAATTGGTTGACCATGTGATAAGAAACAGAACTAATTTTGTAACCCTGGAACTAGCAGATCGAGTGCAAATAATTTAACACTCTACCTGCCTGTTATGGGCACCCGGTTTAGATATCATTTCCAATACATCATGGAACTTAAACAATATTCTTTACCATATGTTTTGGGGTCTATTTTTTTGTGCATTGCGGGATTTTGAACAGCCACTGGATTTTTAAATGCTGGATAATGTTAGTTTAAACTTAGTGGAACAGCTGTTTATAAATTAATCGTTTGTTAAAAACCGATATAGGATCGAATTCTTATCTATTAACCAGAACTTTTTATTGAGTTTTACTCCAAGTTCTCGTCTTTTATTTTTAACATATTCCTTTCTGTAAAAATTATTGTCTTGCTGCCAATGCGGCCGCATTGGCGCAGTTGGTAACGTGCTCGCCTTTCATCATACGGTCCTGGGTTCGAATCCCACTAAGGCACGGCATAATTTCATACGTTAAAAAAATCATTTCATCCTTCATCGTCTGCATTAGCAGTAATTGCAGAACAGTCGGACGTTGAACCAAAAAAAAAAATAAAAATATATTGTCAAGAATTACCTTTTTTTGCTGTAACACAGATAAATGCGTGTCTCTACTGACACTTGCTAAAAAAATTCTTGCCGGGAAAATTAATATAAGTCCTACATAGAATTAGTTTTATCGAGTTTTGGCTCCCATGTTTTGCCGAATTCGCAAATGTTGACTTCATATTTTAGCTTCTTAGTTGTGTTTCCTCTTTCTTTAATATTTCAGTTGTATTACATTAAAAGTTATCAATTATTCTATCATAAAATTGGTGGGTGTATTAATATAAAATTGGTCAAAATTTGGATAAAGAATACTACCTTGTGGGATGCAGCGTTAATTTTTTTCAGCATTGAGTACGAATGCTTTTGTCTGATACTAAATATTATATATCCGTGATATAAGATTTTATTTATAACTGCATCCAGAAGACTTCAGAAGGGAGAGTAGGACATGTCACGATAAAACTAAGATTAAATTTTAACATGTTCATTTCCTTACTTACAAATTATTCATATTTGATTACCACTTCTTTCTTGCTTACTTCAATGAGCTTGTCATCCGACCAATTGTATCAAATAATACACAGTTTACCTTGGTGTTTACTTAGAAATTTATATATTTTCCAACCAAAAAATATTTAGAAAGGAGTTAGTCTACACTGTACAATTTTTTATCAAGTACGAGTATTTTTTTGTTTTTTTTTTAAACAAATACGTTTACCACAACTTTTTAAAGCTTATGGTAATTTATTGATGAATTTCCTACGTGAATAAATAGGTTTTTCAAACAATTTTAGTTTTGAATAGCTGCATAGTAATCAGCCAATGTAATCTCGGTTACAATAACGTTCTCAAGTGTCTTCTTGATAATGTAGCTTTCAATTTGTGTATTAGTCTAGCATGTTTCATCTTATCGAAGGCTTGCCTCAAATAATATCGTTGACAATCGATGTTGACTTGCTAACTCCATATTTAAGCCAAAACCTGACTATAAATCATTAAATATTTTTTTTGGTATCATTTAAGAAAGGAAAATTAAGTTTGTCCTATACTAAAAACTTCACATTCTTCAAATTAAAAATTCACAAAACTTCAAATTGCTATTAATCCGCCTTTTGTTGTGACAATCTTTTCTGTATCTCCATGAGAACTATTCAAGTTTAATTAAACTTGTCAGCACTTGTGTAAAGTTTCAGAAAATGGAGTTATCAGATTAACACTTTTCACCAACGTAACACGACCTCAGAAAATATTAATATTTTTCGCGCAATGAAACCATGCGAAATGAAATGAAAGTAATTAAATAAAAACCCATCATAGTAATCCATTTTTTAACCCTTCAAGGACTACTGACGGATGAATTTGCCAAAATATCTTTTCGTAGGTCGTTTTGCGGATACATCCGCATACGGTTTTGAAGCGTTATAATCGTTTAGCGGATTTATCGGCACATTTACAATTTAAATCAAAAAAGATTTTGACTAAAATTTGTTTTAATAGACATAAAAATATCTAAATATTTCAGAAAATTTGCACCTGCAAAAGCTGGTTGACACCACTGCCCACCAGAGTTTCCTGGCTGCCACCACTAAGTAAGTGTTTCATCCGTGCTTCCTCCGTACATCCAATTTAATTTTCATATTTCTTTAAAAAATCTTTGTACTTGGAGATTTGTTTCCTCCTTTTATTTTGAATTCAACGTACAAATAATTTTTATACTCGGTTCAATTTACGGATACATCCTCATAAGTCACATCAATCTGGACAAAAAGACGGATGTATCCGCATCCATTATTACTGAGTAAAAATGAAGAGAAAAATACGTGATAATATTTACGTGGATTCTGAGCCTTTCAATGAAGTTTTCTATCGAGGAAAACACTTTTTTTACCCCCAACCCATAAATTAATGCGTCTGTGACATGAAACGAATTCTGTCCATGAAGGATTAAATTTCATATATTTACAGATTTTACCTCTGCTTCGTAGAAATACGCACTTATTTTCTTGATGACTAAGCTTTGCAACGTTGAAATTTTAAATGTAAATTGTTTCTGAAGCATTTATAAATTATATAAACTGACGAGGAATTTAATTACTTTTCTGAGTAATTAAATTCAGGATTTTGAGTAAATATTATAATTAGAAACTGAAAAATATTTTAATCAACCGGCCGGTATTAATTTTTTGTTATTAACAAAAATGATTGTGGATGAAAAATAGTATGTTATGGTTTTGAAGAGATGTGCCCAGTGGTTGGTATTAATTTAGGATTTAAATTTCTGTCTGGATAAATTGATGAAATTTGAAACGAAGAAAGTACTTGTATTTGAAATTTAAACGCAGAATCCATTTAGTGAAATATATTCAAGAGAAGATATTAATAGTACCTAAGGTACAGAATAACGATATCACAAACACACTAAAGGTAAACATGAAATGGAACCCAAGTACTAAGTTTGATAGGTAATTATGAAGCCCCGTTCTCCTCAATCCTCAATCAACCTATACGAAACTCAGATGATTCCTTTGTAACAATGAATTCAGCAATACTTACATTAACATTCTTTTAGAGATATTTTATAAATTTAACGTTATTTTCTGGTTTTCTCGGGATCTAGTTTTTTATAAGTAATAAAACTTCCTTTTACATTTAAGTTATAATAAATACTTATTTACTTAAATTAAATTATTATAGCTAAATTTTTCGGATAAAATGTTCTGGTAAAATTACTTTCAGACAAAAACTTTTTCGGACAAAATTTTCTTCCAGCGTGAACCAAAATTTTTGTAAAGCTCAACCTGAAATCTCAAGCTTAAACCCTCAGTTATTAAACCTTCAAACTTCAAAACCTGAGTTAAATTTAAACTTCGAACTTCAACCTTAAACTTTCAACTTTTCAAACTTTAAAACCTTCAACCTTAAATCGGGAAAGTTAAACTTTAAACAATCGGTGCGCTGCGTGCGTGCACTTCTATGGTTCTGATCTACTTATGAATTCTGATCAACCTACCCCTGTGACGTGCTCGAAACGATTCGAGCGCCCGCACGTTTGTTTAACTAGCACGCGGCCCAGAAAGCCGCGTGCGGGGCGAGTTAAATTGTTATAGCTACAACTATTAATAAACTACAGTACACCACTTAACTTAATAGTAGACTAAATTGTTTACAGAATATTTTGAAATTTAACCAAGGCTTAAGGATAATCAGCACGTTAACATATGGTAAAACTATTCAAGAAACGGTTGACGGAATAAGTTGTTTTTTGCAACAATTCTGTATTGTATGGTGAGGATTGTGTTGAACGAGGATAGGTAATTGCGGTGAATGACATGTTTTGAATCTAGAAATCGTAAGAAGTAGAAACGTTTTTTTTTTTGAAAAGCCAAAATATCGGCGTAATTGATATAAAGACCAATTCATGCCCTGATTTTCATAATTGAATTTTAATGGAAGTGGTCCCGGACCATTCGAAATCGTGTCGTTACGGGACCTTTCGCGAAGTACGTTAATAGTGTGTGTACGGGGTAACAAGTGGTTGTGGACTAGTGAACAGATTTTTTTTTTATTTCTAAAGGACAGCGTATTATTAATAGTCAAGTTTAGTTTAAGCCAACGTTTTATTGATTTAATATGTTATTGATTTAATTATGTCTAGCTTTTTGTAAGTAACCTTAATATTAGTCAACAGCTGTAATATTATTAATTGTATACATAAACAATTAATTATCATAAGTTTAAAATAAGTCTATTATTTTTTATCATACCCAGATCACGAACGGACATAGGATTAGGTGTTATAATATTTTAAAATGGAAACTACTTGACTTATTTTCCAAAAACCAATGCTAGTTAGCCAACTAAAGCTTTGCAGGCCTATCAATATTATAATTTATAAGTGGGGTAAAAATTGCTCATTTTTATCATGTAACGCTTGAAATACAGATTACAAGATTGAAAAAGTTAATAAAAATGCCCCAACTTTAACAATAAGTATTATGTTTGAAAACAAAGTTCTTTACAATATTCTTTTAATAATAATTGGACTACAGTAATTTAGAATGGATGTAAATATTGTGCTTCCAAAATTTCAGCATACATCTTATTGCTTCTCAAATAATTAATTGATCATTTAAATTTAAAAAAGATTTTTGCAGAAATCTTCCGTCAAAGTTCGAAACTTTAACAAAATTACTGCAAAACTTTGAAGCAATCTCAACTATTGATTATAAATAAAAAACAATGTTACAAGTTGTAATGAGAAGGTTCCAAGGTAAAATATTCTTCCAAAAATAATTAAAAGATTATTTGGAAAACTTGAATTTTTTGTACTTTTGTATGAGATGTTATTCAATAATTATGCAACAACAATCAAATATTGTACAATCAAACCAATCGTACAATAATAAGATTGTTTAATCCAACTGTAAAATATTTTAGGTTTAAAAAAGCAAAGTAGTTGGATTGAACTACAGAAGCGACTACTTTAAATTGAAACTACAGTTGCGGGTAACTGAGTTTAAACTAAGATAGCCGAGCGCGACGTGACAGCAAACCAAAGATTTTTCCCGTGCACAAAATACAGTCCAGGTTCGCCAATAG
Organism: Catonia carolina; assembly: GCA_035578175.1. NCBI lineage: Eukaryota > Metazoa > Arthropoda > Insecta > Hemiptera > Achilidae > Catonia > Catonia carolina. The sequence goes on from JAQMRL010000001.1 coordinate 191,556, forward strand.
AATTAGTCACTTCAAAATTACATTTTTTACAAATTCTCCGTTACAGGCCCACTTAACCGAATCTTAACTAAAATAAATTTGAATATTTACTCATATATCCCTAATTATTTCTGTCTATAACTTGATGGCCTCCGGCAGAGGGGAGCAATATGCGGATTGTAAAACCATTTCGGAAACCATTTATAATTTTTTTACGTAACCAAAACTTGTCGGAATGACGTATTTTTATAAAACAAAGCATTTCCCATATTTTCGTTCTATAAAATTATTTCGAGAAACACGCTTAATGAGATAATGTATAATATAGTAAAAGCTTTGTTTTTGAAGAAAAAACTGTCTTCGTAACTTAATCAGTAATGATTTTCTCTTAAATTTTATTGGATCATTGTTTCCCACAATTATTACAAAACCAACCTGCCACATATTATGTCATCCGTGAACTAGGTTTTGAACAACGACGAGTATGTGAAAAAATGCAGTTTTTTTTCAAAAACAAAACTTTTACTACATTATTATATTATCTCATTAAGCGTGTGTTTTTCAAAATAATTTTCTAGAACAAAAAACATGCGAAATACTTTGTTTTATAAAAATACGTAATTTCCGACGAGTTTCAGATACTTAAGAAAAATTAGGTGTATGTTTTCTGAAATGGTTTTACAATCCACATATTGCTCTCCTCTATAGACAGACAAGAGTTATTTCTTAAATACATCCCGAAAACGATTGTACGTTATTTGCCCGTCACAATGAAACAGCTTCAGTACGTGACGCATAAACCGGTTTTTAATTAAATAACTAACTCTTTTCATAACTGTTTACACAACACTATCTTACTATCGAAATGGCAGGCGCTTTCATTTTAAGAAACCATAAAACCTTAAGAACTTATCAAAGGATTAAAAATATAATGCAACACATTTGGATATTCTAGCTATACCGTGAATACAACAAGAATGAGTGTAGCCAATCGTGGCTAAGAAAGTCATAAATTAAACTGTCAAAACTTGAAGGTCAGTCACACTCAAAAGCTTATATTATAGACAAAATAACATCATCCAACAGTCAATATGTCACAGTATAGCTGACTCAAAATTAACAAGAAATGTAGCGTAGATACCCGACCCATTTATTGTCAGACATCTGTTTTTTAATTAAAATAGTTTTAAGAATCGATTGTTCTTCATTGCACAGCACTCGAAAAATAAAACTAACTCCTTACCTATTGTTTTATTTTTGTCTAACGGTTTTAACGGAGATTTGAAGAGGTCTTTTCTGTTTTCTTCGACTTGAAAACTTTTCCTTATCATTTTACAATCGATTCTGATTTTGATGTTGTATTTTCTCCTCTTTTTGCGTTGAAATTTTATTCGGCTTACTCACTACGTCAATATTCACAATTAATTGTACCAGTTTTGGTAGAACTTTACTTGAATTAAGCTCGTTACATCGTCGGTTTTCACCTTTAATTTATTCCACACAATTCAACTAAAGGAGACATATTAATTGGAATTGCAAACCTCAGAAGAAGCTCAAATTTGAAGGCACCGTTTAGAAATAAAGTATTACTGATAAGATTTTCATATTTGTATTTCCAAATATAACTTCGCTAGGGTTAATTGTTGCCCATAACAGACAGGTGGAATGTCAAATTATTTACACTCAATCTATTAGTTGCAGGGCTAAAATAAATATTTCTGTTTCTTATCACATGGTCAGCCAATTAAATGACTGAATCATTTAAGAGCAGAAGAGGTAGAGGTGTAAAAGACACTAATCAGAGTTATCTCGTCTGAAAGTAATGGATTTCATTATACAGCCAGACCCTGTGGTGAATGGAGTAAAAGTGTCATTTGCAGAGTGGAAAATATATGCTTTTCAGAGGGCCCGGCATGCTGATAAGTGTACTTTTCTACTCAGCGAGGAAGGCAATGGTAAACCACCTCACTCCTCGATTTACTAAGTAAAACCTCTACAGGTTCAAACCAGCCTTTTGGCTGATGACCTAAACAACAACAACAGGGTTAATTGAAAAAATTTTAATTTTCAAATTTCAGCCCAACTTTCTGATTGTTTGTGTTTCAAGGAGGATAACACAAACCCTTTACACCCTTTTGAAAACCTACCATTTTGGCTTCCAGTAGCCATGAAACGAACAGACCTGTAATCATTTGGGTATAAAATGCAAAATATATGTCATATTGCAATAATTTTGTCACCCCATACTGTAATGAAACAATAGGAGAACATAAAAATCCAGGTTTTATTTTAACAAAATAATATAATAATAAAGATAGTAATTTGGTATAAAAAAGGGTAAGGTTACTTGATGTTGGGTTATATGTAAGTGGGTTAATACTGACTTCTTAACTGTAATCTATTTTTATTTATCTTTTTGTATTCTTTTATGTTCTTTCTTTTTGTATCGGTTACCAAGATTCATCTAGCATTGCATTATTTGAAATTCTATTCAGTCTGATGAATTCTATGGTTATTGTTATTTATTTATCGAGACCTTTCTCGGTCTTGCTAGAAATTCTAATAAACCGTAAGTGTTTGAGCTACATAAATGGCCAGCTCCTTTTTCGGCTAGTCCCAGTAGTAACTCGGGTATGATTGAACCATTGCTGTTATAAAGTATTACTTTGTTAACCAGTTTATGCATTGTAACAAGTACATTTAGAAAATCAGGTCTACTTACGGGAAACATTTTATACAATTGATTATATGCATGAGTCGATTATTAAGTATAAATTAATCATATTTTATTTTTAGTTAAGTATATTATATTAAACTTTAAGTTTCTAATAAAATATTTTGATTAATCTCGTTTAATTAGATTTAACTTACAGTCGTGATAACCGTAGTAATTTATTTTTGTTGTTGTTGTTGTTTAGGTCAACAGCCGAAAGGCTGGTTTGAACCTCTAGAGGTTTTACTAAGTAAAAATGAGGAGTAAGGTGGTTTACCATTGCCTTCCTCACTGAGTTGAAAGAGTATGCTTATCAGCATGCCAGGCCCTCAAAAAAGCACTCACTTTCCACCCTGCAAATGACACCTTCACTTCATTCACCACAGGGTCTGGCTGCATAGTGAAATTCATTACTCTCAGAGGAGATAACTCTGACTAGTGTCTTTTACACCTCTACCTCTTCTGTTCTTAAATAGTTCAGTCATATAAGTGGCTGACTATGTGATAAGAAACGGAACTATTTTTTTTAGCCCTGGACCAAACAGATAGAGAGCAATTAAAATAACACTCTACCTGCCCGTTTTGGGCATAGTAATTTATTATTATTTTAATAAATATTTGTAAGTGTAAAAGAATTTTGTCTACCATTTACTATAACCAGATTCTGAAACAACCTGGAATAGTTCTTATCTAGAGTAAAACTTGTTATATTTTTCATTTCATATGATTTTTTAATTATCTTGTCTTTAGTGACATGCTACTATGAAAAATGTAATTCAAACCCATTGGTCTCTGTATAGAAAGATACGGTGTGGTAAATGATGATGTCATCGCCTGTAGCTGTACAATGTTCTTAATTATAACATAACAGTAACAGAATCACGTTGTAGTCTTGTTCCACAAATTGTGCTACACTGTAGCATGTTAAATTATTTTTAGTTACAACTAGTAGGTTTTCCTAGATTAGGAAAACAACACCTCGGCTTTGCGTCCTACACAGACTTTCTACATTCATTCATTATTATTATATTCGAATTAAAATCTTTTTACAACTAATATTTTTCGGATTCTCAAAATTTAATTATATCATAGTTTTGAATTTTTCTTTAAGTTACAGGGTGTTTCAAAATTCAACGACAATCTTTTAGAAACTGATTTTATATCAAAGAATCTGGTGTGAAACACTCACACGATTTTCTCTTACTATGTAAATAATGATTATTATAATTAGCAATTATAATTTAGCAAACAATGTAAAATGAAAAATGGTCGCCTTCGTGTGCATAGCGCGCTAGCCTACTAAGGGTTTGATTCCCGGCTAGGATCTGGTTATTACCGGCCAAAACCCATCATTACAGTTTTTTAACCAACCGAAGTCGCTAATGATCAAGCTGTTGATGTGACTTAAGAAACTAAAAAATGAAAAACATAACCTAATTTTAATCATAAGTAAGAGATACAAAATGAAAACTAAGCTCAGTTTGGCTTAATAGTACGGAAAATCACTCTTTGACGCTAAACTGGTTAGAAGAAAATGCTTTAAAAAGTTGTAGTTTTCTAAAAATTTTGTTATATACACTTTTGTCGAAAAATGCATACTAAGGCCGAAATCTTAAAAAATTCGATTATTTTGTACAGATTTTGATGAAAAAGCAGAAAACCATTAATTACAGCTAAACTAAGAGTTGTACAACAAAACAATACCAATTAAAGTTGTAGGTTTTTAAATGTTCTACAACTTTAATTATATACACTTTTAATTTAAAATGAATATAAAGGCCGCAAACGTGTCTTAAAAAAGCAATATTTTTCTTCGAGAGCACAGCCTTCCGAAGAACTTCAGCAGACATGATTGGTAGAACATAAAAAATGTAGAAAATCAGGCGATTTAAAAAAATTGCAGGAGCAGTATTTTTAGAAAATCGCAAAAAAATTTAGAAATTACACGAATAAACTACTACTTACTTCCGGTTGACCGAATTCGATGAAAATGTTTATGTCGGGTCCTCTAGTGGTGCTTAACTTAAGCTTCTTAAGTTTCTACTCATTACAATTATCCGTTCTTGAGATATTTTGTTCAGACACACACACATACCAATCGCTAAAAACATGTTTGTGGGGTTTAGGTAGTCTGAAAACATGTATATTCGGTGAAAACTCGATTTCGAAAAATCGACATGAAAACAATAGGCCTTACTTTCCTTCCTATATATTCATATAGTAGTGCAAGAGAAAGTAAAAATAAACAAAAATTTTCAGAAACCCGGAAACGCTTCATTAACGAGTTACTACAGCTGGTGAAAAATTTCCCTCCGGAATTCAGTTATCTCGGTGAAATTTTTAAGGGCTTTTAATCTAGAGGCATATTTATATAATAGGTGGGCTAAAATTGACCTCTTTATTGTCATCTATTTTTACTTTCTCTTAGGTTATCTATTTGAATATATAGGAAGGAAAATATTGTTTTCATGTCGATTTTTTGAAATCGAGTTTTCACCGGATCTATTCGTTTTTAGACCCCCTGAACCCAAAGAAACATGTTTTTAGCGACTGGTCTGTTCGTGAGTGTGTGAGCAGAATATCTCAAGATTGGAACATCGTACAAACTTGAAACTTAAAACTTAAGTTAGATACTACTAAAGGACCCAACACAAAAATTTTCATCAAAATCGGTCAATCGGAAGTAGTAGTTTATTCATGTAATTTTTCACTGTTTTCCGATTTTCTCAAAAACTGGTCTACGACTTTTTTTTAAATAGCCTGGTTTACTAAATTTTGTATGCTCTACAAGATACGGTTGACGCCATGTCTGCTGAAATTTTAGGTGTGGCTGTTTTCTCGTAAAAAAGTAGTTTTTTAAGATTACGACTTTAATATGCATTTCAGCGCAAAAATGTATCTAGTAAAATTTGTACAGAATTTAAAATTATATAACTTTTATTATAAACATTTTTTTTGTATAACGTTTAGTTTAGCGGTAATTAGCGGTTTTCTGGTTTGTTTCTCACGAAATCGGGTAAAAAATCGAGTTTTTAAAGATTTCAGCCTTATTATGCATTTTACGACAAAAAAGTATAATCACATTTGTTGTGAATTAAAAGATCTACAACTTTTATTTTGAGCATTTTTCTCCGTAGAGCCTAGTTTAGCGAGAAAGAGTGATTTTCCGTATTTTTAAGCTAAACTGAGGTTGATTTTCACTTTACGTCTTTCACTCATGATTAAAATTAGGTGATGTTTATTGAGGTTAGTTTTTTTGTTTATTTCTAATGTATTATTACTAATGTTAGGTTATATTATTAATTATTTGCATTGGCAAGAGAAAGTTGTGTGTGTTTCACAACAGATTGTTTTATTATCTTTTTCTAATTTTTCATGTTCTTTCTTTTTGTCTGCGTTACCTGAATTTATCTAGCATTGCATTCTTTTAAATTCTATTTATGCTGGTTAATTATATGGTTATTTTAATTCTTCAGCTCTAACACCTTGTTATTCCACGGCATAGAAATCGCAACAACTGTTTCCATATTGCTTAAAATTTTTGAGTTATCTCACGTACGTTAGAGTTCTCTCACATCAAATAAATGGCTTAACTTTGTTTTCAGTTGTACTTTGCAGCAATGTGAAACTGTAATATTCAAATACACTTCGTAAAAAGTACTTAAAGTTTGTTACTAAAACCAATTTCTAGTATTTGTGCAAATTAAACAATACTAAAAACTATTAAAAGTTAAATATTACGTCACCCTCTTGAACATATAATTTGAAGTTTCCATTTTTTGTGTCCCTAATGTGTGTACGTTGCAATCTGTTCAGTTCAGAACAATAGGCAACCCCATAACCCAATAAGATATGGATGATGTGTAGTCTTGTACAGACCCAGGCAGACCATTCCTGAGGGAGTATCGTTAATTGAACTCCAACTATTATAGTACATAGTAATCACTGTCTAGTATTCAAATCTGTATAAAAGTAACTACCTTTACTAGGATGTGAATCAGAAACCTTCGTCTCTGAAAACTGTTAAACAGCTGACTCGCGGCGACCCCTTTACCTCTAGACCAATCCGGTGGGTGTTTACATTTTATCGAATATTATTTTGTAAGATGGAATAAGTGTTTTATAGCTATGACAATCGGTCTAAAAGAGAAAAACTTTTTAATCATTCATTTCTAAAAATCTGTAACCTGGGTATCGTTACCAATCGTAACTTTCTGAAACGAAAATAAAAACATGAAATAGTTTTTTTAATTTTACCTTGTTAAACACTTCAAAATTTAAGTAAATTTGTAATGGTAAATTTTAATATAACGACATTTATTTAAGTAACAATTGTAATACATTTGTGGCAAACTCATCATTATTGTCCCGACTCAGCACTTATACGATCACAGTAGTCAAAACTTAAATAACAAAATGGGGAAATTTATTTTTTGAATTAGAATCATTTTTATGTAATAGTAGGAAATATATTCTTTTTCTTCTAAAATAAATTGTTTTTTTTTCTCGTATAAGGTCAATTTTAGACCACTGAGGTAACTAGACGTTTCTAGAGCTCTTTTTTTAGCTCACATTCTCAGCATACGCTCACTGAATGCTTTTATACTTTCTTCTGTCTAGCTTGTGTTCTGTTCGTTCTCTTCGTGGAAGCCCTTAAAATACGTAATTCTTTTTTCATCCGTATTTAGTTCGGTTCATTAAGTTTTCTCAGTTTATTCTAGTTTCTATAGTGCCACGTCATTGCAGAACTAATGATGGATATATCCGCATTAATTTTTATTATTGATTAAAAGTAAAGAAAAGAATACGCGATGAAATTTCCGCGGATTCTGAGCCTTTAAAAACAGTTTTCTTGTTCAGGAAAAATATTTTTCAAAAAAAAAAGTGTAGAAAAAATGTATGATTAGTTATAAGTTATGTTTTTCATTATCTACATTGACAAATGAACGTCGTATGAGTATTTCAGACCAGATTTTTAAACTTTTGAATTGTTAAAATTTTATTTTGTTGTCACCTTTTAAACCACTTCTTTACAGTGCCTTACGATTCATTCGCCTTTTGTATCATTGCATGACATGGCTAATTGATACCTAGAAAACGTAACGCATGAAGTAAAACCGGGAAGACAGTAAACCCGTTTATGTACTATGTATTCATCCAAGACTAGTTGATAATTTTATTTAGGTCAACAGCCGAAAGGCTGGTTTGAACCTCGAGAGTTTTACTCAGTATAAAACAAGGAGTGAGATGTTTTACTACTGCCTTCCTCACTAAATTGAAAGAGTAAGCCCTATGCTTATTAGCATGCGAGGCCCTCCGAAAAGCACCCTTGTTTCCACCCTGCAAATGACACCTTTACTTCATTCACCACTGGGTTTAGCTGGACAGTGAAATTCATTATTCTCTGGGGAGATGACTCTGACTAGTGTCTTTTACACCTCTACCTCTTCTTTTCTTTAATAGTTCAGTCATATAATTGGCTGACTATGTGATTAGAAACAAAACTATTTTTTGTAGCCCTGGAACCAACAGATCGAGTGCAATTAATTTAACATTCAACCTGCCCGTTATAGCCATAGTTGAGTATATACTAGTATTTAACTATTTGTAGTAATGAATGTTTGTAAAACTGTATTTAACTGTAACATCAGTAAAAGTTTAGTGGAATATTTCTGCGGAAGTTTATAGCTATTCATAATTTGCATTTAATTAAAAAAAGATATTTTCCAACGGAGTTTATTAAAAAAGAATAAACTATGCAGTGCAGTTAAACATATACGTATGATATACAGTAGATTTAAAGTTGACCTAGTTTTGAAGATAAAATTATGTTCTCTTTTTTAATTTTTTTCAATTAGTTTTGTGACATTTATTTTTAGCATATTTTTAATAAAGAATGTTATTTTTGTAAAGCAGAGATTTAATTTGAATCTTGTTTAAAATGTAGATTAGTTGCCTACGTTAGCAAAATTAAAAAATAAAATTATTATCTAAACTTTTTTTATTTAAGAAGGTAATATTTGTTTGCAAATTCACAAAAATTTAATAAACTACTTGACCGATTTTATGAATTTTCACTGATATATTTGTCATGATCTAAGCAGTTTTATGAGTTGTATCGTAAATGGAGCCTCAGGGGGTTCATTAGGGGTTACCCAATATTTATGTTGGGTCATATTTTTCCCCTTTTTGGTGTCTATCAACGTTTTGAACTGCGACTAATCTCTTACTTTATCTTACCCTACATGAAGAAAAACACATGTATAGTTCAGCCGCTCTAAGTTTGCGCCTACTGTCAACAAACCAAAAGCAGCTACTACAGGGTGCACGCTAGAGCCCGTGACTTTATGGATGTCGTATTCCTATTAAGTTAACTATTTTTTAAATTATAAGTACTTAAAAGTACTAAAAACATCAGTCGTGATATGATGTAGGCCTAACAATTTAATTTATAAAAATACTTTTAAAAGTATTTTGTATTTAAATACTTTTGAAAGTATTTAGTTGTTACTTTTTAATCAGCGTGTACACATTTAGATATAAATGCGCATGCTCAGTGACGTCATTATTTGTTTACATTAGGAGCAAACTTAGAACGGCTGAACTTTAGCAAATAAAAGTTATTTTATTCATGTCAATTTTACAAAATCGAATTTTCTCTGGAAATACACTTTTCAAGCCCTTTATTAGCATGTGTGGGTACAAAATATCTGAAAAACGGAATATCGTACGAAGTTGAAAGTTCGAACTTACGTTAGGTAGCCTATACTACTAGGGGAACCGACACAAACATTTTTGGTCAACCGGATATGTAAGTGAAAAATTACATGAATAAACTCAGGCATTTTTTACTTTTTTCGATTTTCTTAAAAACAGTTCTTACGATTGTTTTAAAAATCGTCTTATTTACTAAATTGTTTGTGCTCTGCAAGTTAGAGTAAGCGGCTTGTCTGCTAAAATTCGTGGCGTGGGGCTGTGCTCACCTGATTAACTTTTTATTTCTTTAGATAGCACCTTAATATTAATTTTACAACATCAGTATACATAATAAAATATGTAGAAAATTAAAAAACCTACATCGTTCATTCCAAGCCTTTTTTTCTAGAGGGCTTAGTTTAGCTTCAGTTAGTGATTTTTATCACTGAAATTGGTAAACAGTGGGTTTTTCTAAAGATTACGGCTTTAGTACGAATTTTAAGAATAATGTGTGTATGGTATTGATCTAGAGCAGTGGTTGCCAACCCGCAGTGGTCTGCGGACCATTCAGCCTAAAAGTGAACTACCACGGACCACTTATTACATTATTGCATATATCTTATCAGTTTTAACCAAATTAAAATGTGATTAAATAAAACAAATTTTCAGAAACAAACTATTATTATTAATTAAGAAACTATTATTACAAAGATATAATTGTTATTTTCAGAAAGTAGGGTACATTGTACATCACAAAAACTAAAAATATTTTAATTGTAAATTGTCAAAGTGTAAAATATTTTAATAAAATAAGGAATACAGAATTTACTCAGTCGAAATAAACAATGAAAATTAAAAAATGAATTAAAAATGAAATGAAAATTTCAATGCGACTTTTGTGCACGAATCTTTCTGACTAGCTGAGGAATTCTAGGTTTTAGGCTCTTGCTAAGAGCTACACTCAAATCACTGTTTACACTTAGCCGATTTCGTTGTTTGTTTTTAATAAACAATAAATTAGAGACCCCTGCTTTCACGTATAAGTGGTTGAAAAAAGTCATAAGATACCGCAAAGCTACTTGCCGAATCTTGGGGAAGCCCAGGGCTTTCTTACACCACAACTCTTCTACCTTTACTTAATCTGAATCTTGAATGTGTTTACTTAATCTTGTTCAATGAAAATCGTAACTTTGATTTAATTACGGGAAAATAAATTACTTTTTTATAAGTAGTCACCGGACTCTCACGGACCACCCCGAGGCTCTCACGGACCACCTTTGGTCCGCGGACCACCGGTTGGGAAACACTGATTTAGAGTTATAGAAAATTAAAACAGTTCCAAATTTTATTTCAATCATTTTTATTCTAAAGCGCGCTTTGTTAAGTATCAATCTAAAATTGTCTTATTTTTAAGTCAGATTGATTTACATTAAGCGTCATTCAACCATGATTAAATTAGAATACATTTTTCATTTTACAGTATTTACTGATGATATTTTTATACTATGTTTATAGGTTATAGGCTTAAAGTTAATTATTTACATTTGCAAGAGAAAGTCTTATGAGTGTTTCACACCAGATTTTTTTTAACATCTTTAACCCTAAAAATGATAAACAGTTAAAAATAAAGCATCAAAATTGGTCATTAAATCTACTACTTAAATAAAAGCGAGAAGTTAATAAATTTTCCAACCATTTATTTTGATACGAAAAAAGTAAGTTTATTTGTTTTCTGGAACGGTTAGAAAAATAAGTTTTTTTAATTAGCCTAAAACTAGACTTAATTTACAGCTTTGAAGTTATTTTATTTCATTCAATAAAAGAAAAAATAAATACATCTCATGTTAGAATAATTTAATTAAAATTGTATTAAATAAAAATGACTTTTTCATTTTTCTGACTGGTACGATTTTTACCACGAGAAAATTATATTATCTTTTTTTTCTACCTGAATTTATTAGAATAAAAAAGAGATTTAAGTATTTTCAATTGTAGCCCTATAGCTAAAAGCGGGATGGAGTAATGACGTAATGTGTGCTTTACAGTGGCTGAGCAGGTGCGAGGAAGCGAATTTCACGTCACCTCATGGGTAATCGCTCTCTCTATTACTTTTATTTTAACGTACGTGCAATGTAGATGAAACAATATTGTTAAACTTTTTATCTTTTTAAAATATTAAACTGTTACTATGGAATTTTAGCTTTTATCTTTTATGATATTGTGATACTTATCGCTAAGGTCCGTTTCGAGATCTGGGTAAAATAAATAATTAACAAACTTTCGTTAAAATTACAAATAAGTATTTTTACTTTCACTTGCCTATATGAATCAGTAGGAAGGAAAGTATTGTTTTCATGTCGATTTTTCAAAATCGAGTTTTCACCGGATCTACACGTTTTCAGACCCCCTAAACCCAAAAAACATGTTTTTAGCGATTGGTCTCTGTGTGTGTGTGTGCGTGCGTGCGTGTGTGTGTATGTGTGTGTGTGTGTGTGTGTGTGTATGAGTGTGCGTGTGCGCGCGCGCGTGTGTGTGTGTGTGCGTGCGTGCGTGTGTGTGTGTGTGCGTGTTTGTGTGCGTGCGTGCGTGTGTGTGTGTGTGTGTGTGTGTGTGTGTGTGTGTGTGTGTGTGTGTGTGTGTGTGTGTGTGTGTGAACAGAATATCTCAAGAAAGGAACAACGTACAAACTTGAAACTTGAAACTTAAGTTGCATATCACTACCGAATCCAACACGAACATTTTCATCAAAATCGGTCAACCGGAAGTAGTAGTTTATTCGTATAATTTTTCACTTTTTTGGGATTTTCTCAAAAACTGGTCCAACGATTTTTTTCAAAATCGCCTGGTTTACTCAATTTTTTAGTCTTTACAAGATAGGGTAGGCGTCATGTTTGCTGAAATTCTGGGTGAGGCTGTTTTTACGTAAAAACATAGTTTTTTAAAGATTTCAGCTTTAATATGCAATTTAGCGCAAAAGCTTATATAATAAAGGTTGTAGAGAATTAGACATTCTACAACTTTTATTTCAAATATTTTTTTGTGCAACGCTGTGTTTAGCAGTAATTAGCGATTTTCTGATTTTTTCTCACGAAAACGTGTGAAAAATCGATTTTTTTAAGATTTCGGCCTCAGAATGCATTTTACAACGAAAGTGTATATAATAAATTTTATAGGAAATCAAAAGATTTACAACTTTTATTTATCGCATTTTTCTTTAAAGAGCCTAATTTAGCGTGAAAGAGTGATTTTCTGTATTTTTAAGCCAAACTGAGGTTGATTTTTATTTTGTGCCTCTCACTCATGATTAAAATTAGGTTATGTTTATTAAGGTTAGATTTTTGTTTATTTCTAATGTTTTATTACTAATGTTAGGTTTATTGTTAATTATTTGCATTGGCAAGAGAAAGTTGTGTGTTTCACACCAGATTTTTTACACATTATAAATTACAATTAATTATGTAACTTATATCTACAAAAATAATTTACAATTTTACTACTAGGCCTACTATTAAGATACCTACTTTTAAATATCTCATAACTAAATACTAATTACAGCCTATTAAAGTATACTGATGTATACAATACGCTGGACCTTCCCACAAAACGTAAATGATACGCAGTATCCAATTGGCTGCACAATTCACTTACTTAACGGCAGATCATGACTAACTGGAAAGGAATCGTGGGCCTTTAAATACCTAGCTCATCGACATTGTAGATTAACAGAGATTTTCTACGTATTAATAAAAATCTGGTGTGAAACACTCACACAACTTTCTCTTGCCAGTGCAAATAATTAACAATAAACCTAACATTAGTAATAAGACATTAGAAATAAACAAAAAACTAACCTTAATAAACATAACCTAATTTTAATCATATATGAAAGACGAAAAATGAAAATCGATCTCAGTTTGCCTTAAAAATACGGAAAATCACTCTTTCACGCTAAACTAAAATCTGTACAAAGAAATGATTTAAATAAAAGTTGTAAATCTTTTAATTTTCTATCAATTCTAATATATACACTTTTGTCATAAAATGCATACTAAGGCCGAAATGTTAAAAAAATCGATTTTTCTCACGTTTTCGTGAGAAAAAAACAGAAAATCGCTAATTACTGCTAAACTAAGCGTTATACAAAAAAATGTTTGAAATAAAAGTTGTAGAATTTTTAATTCTCTACAACTTTTATTATATAAATTTTTGCGCTAAATTGCATATTAAAGCCGTAATCTTAAAAGAACTTTGTTTTTACGTGAAAACAGCCTCACCAAGAATTTCAGCAAACATGACGTCTACCCTATCTTGTAGAAAATAAAAAATTGAGTAAACCAGGCGATTTTTAAAAAAATCGTAGGACCTTTTTTTGAGAAAATCGCAAAAAAGTGAAAAATTATACGAATAAACTACTACTTCCGGTTGACCGATTTTGATTGAAATGTTCGTGTTGGGTCCTGTAGTAATATGTAACTTAAGTTTTAAGTTTCAAGTTCGTACGATGTTCCATTCTTGAGATATTCTGTTCACACACACACACACACACACACACACACACACACAGACCAATCGCTAAAAACATGTTTTTTGGGTTCAGGGGGTCTGAAAACATATAGATCCGGTGAAAACTCGATTTCTAAAAATCGACATGAAAACAATACTTTCCTTCCTATATATTCATATAGGCAAGAGAAAGTAAAAATACAAAACCTTTCTGTCAGTTGTGGAAGTTTTTACAAAAGTTAAACAAACGCATTACAATTGAATAAAAGGGTTACAAAAGAGCCAATTATCTAAATAAATACCCCGACCCGTAATAACAATAGTCGTGATACCAATAGGCCCATAGTAACCACTTGTAAACGATATTTCTAACTATTTATTAAAAATAACCCGTTTCAATAACTATTATTATTTACATTAACACTTCTTACATCTCAGTCTTCCTAGAGAATTCTGGAACAACATTTTCCCTTTGAAAAACGTCACAATATTGTAAACCTAAGGATCCTTTCGGGATCTGGGTGTACTAAATAATAAACCGACTTCCTTTTTAAACTCATAATAATTATTTATTATAGTTCTGTTTCTATTATATTATGTATTATGTATCTATTATAATTATAATATGTATCTATTATAATTATGTATCTATTATTTCTATTATCTAGTATGTATCTATTATAATGGTTCTGTTTCTTATCACATGTTCAGCCAATTAAATGACTGAATCATTTAAAAACAGAAGAGGTAGAGGTGTAAAAGACACTAATCAGAGTTATCTCCTCTGAAAGTAATGAATTTCATTATACAGCCAGACCCTGTGGTGAATGAAGTGAAGGTGTCATTTGCAGAGTGGAAAATATGTGCTTTTCAGAGGGCCCGGCATGCTGATAAGCGTACTTTTCCACTCAGTGAGGAAGGCAAGGTAAACCACCTCACTCCTCGTTTTACTTGGTAAAACCTCTACAGGTTCAAACCAGCCTTTCAGCTGATGACCTAAACAACAACACAATTATTTATTAACACGATTATAAACTACTACTAATATTATTAAGTTTAGACTAATAACAAATCATTATTATATTAATTTAGTCAAATTAATAACAAAATTCAAACTAAACTCGATTATAAATAATGTATTGTCAAGTATTAATCAAGACAGTGTTTTACCTATCCACAACCACGTGTTACCACTCTTACGCACACGCGCCCTTAATGTTATTCTGAACCGATCCCTTAACGATACTGTTTCGAAATGGCCCGATCAACATTAATTCCATTCAAAATCCAAGTACTGATTCACTAATAAGCCCTAACTGTTTTTATACCTGTGGTCTAATAGTATCTGGAACAATCGAGACCCTTCAAAAACTTTTCCGCTTTACAGAACAAGCCACAACATAGTAAAAATGATCAATAGTAGGCATAATAAAAACCCATTCCCACATTTAAATTATTTTCGACCGCGCTTTCAAAAATATTTCATTCATCGTCCATCCATTATTTTTGTTACAGTACACTTAATTTCTTACAATAAACAATTATCCCCTTACCTTTTTTTAAAATATCACTGTTATAATGTTAAGATGCAAAGAAAATTAGCTGGCCCATGCAAATAAATTCGCACAATTAATCTTGAGTGACACCATTATCCAAAGAATACATTTTTGTTTTGATGAGTGTGATGGTGTTGATATATCCCAAACTGTGCACAAAACTTCGGTCGTTCAATAAAATTTTAATTTTAAATACTCCGTACTTCATTTGGTAGTACGAAAAGGGAACCCGACTTAAGCATTTGCATCAAAATCGGTCTAAGTTCGTACAATTTTTTACTTTTTTGAAATTTTTCAAAAACAGCTTCTACAATATTTTTAAATCTTTTATTTACTCCATTTTGTGGTCTACAAGATAGGGTAAGTGCCTTAATTGCTGCAATTCGAGGGGGTAGTGTTTTTGTGGTAATTGTTTTTTTATAGCGGCCGTAATATGCATTTCAGGGCAGTGTAAATAATCAACGTTTTAGAACATTAAAAAACCTGCGACTTTTATTTCAAACATTTTTTACAGTGCTTAGTTTAGCGTCTATTAGTGATTTTCTGTATTTTGCTTATCAAAATCGGTAAAAAGTGGGTTTTTTATGAATACGGCGTTGGTACACATTTTAAGACAAAAATATACGTATATAACAGCTAAAGTTATACAAAATTAAAACACCTACAACTTTATTTAACCATTTTTTTTCTAAATCGCTTAAATTTAGCATCATTTAGTGATTTTCTGTGCTTTAAGTCCTACAGAGGTCGATTTTCAATTAGCATCATTCACTTATGATTAAAATTAGGTTACTTTTTAAATTTTCCATTGTTTGTTCTTTATTAAACATAAGTGATATGTTTCATTATTTACGTTAGCAAGAGAAAGTGGTGTGAGTGTTTCACACAAGATTAACAATAATAAAACACTTTTTTGTTATGAACTGTAAACGTGGTTTTACAGTGTTTGTATTTAGTTGAGCATTTTAATGATCTGGAATTTAAACAAGACCCGAATTTTTTTGTACAAAAGACATTGTGATCGCGTGTAAAATTACATGTTGCAATATAGCGTGTCAAATCGTTTCAGTCTTTGAAGGTTAAAATAGTAAAGTAACTATATTTTTATTTGAAAATACCTACACGAAACATGAACTTGTTTACAGGTTGATCCCCCTATCCAAGGCATTTAAATTGAATAAGCCTACCTCTGATTTTTTTCTGCATTTCAAACATTTTTCATTGTAATAAATCATGAATTATTCAAACACATTGAATTCCCTAAGTCTGGAATATAAGATAACGAAAACAGGAAAATAAGTGAATAAAATTCAAGGGAGACCGTTTTCCTTTTAACAGTTTTTCTAACCTTAATGTTCTTTTAAAACTTAATTTTGTGTATTTTTCAAACCTGGGCTACTTAACATTTTTTTCACGATTTATCTATACTAGTAAAAAGAGAAAAATTATAGTGTTCGTACAGAATTTTCAAATTGATTTGAGCGGATCTTTAACTTTTATTAACCCCTTATATAAAAGCTGTCTGTTCGAAGTTTGATCATCTACATACATGTGTCTAAACGCTTTACTGATTGTAGAGCAAATATACTGGACCAAATCATCAGAACTAAATGTTTGTTTTTCTAAACCTTCCGTAAATGAATTTTGGAATCTGTATGATTATTATAAAATGGCAAAGCTCTCACTGACTCACTCACTCACTCATCTCTTTGTAGATTTATTAATTTTTTATCATTTTTATAATATTGTGACAACACCTAAAAGGAAAGTGTTGGTTTTAAAATTCTCAGCCAGGAACAAGTTTTTAAAAGTGTTAATGTAAATAATAATAATAGTGATAAATCGGGTATTTCCAAGTAGTGTTTAGAAATATAGTGTATAAATAGTTTAGTTTCAAGTACCTGGGAGAATGGATACAGCCAAATGGAATGGATAAAGTTTCCAACAAGGAAAGAGTTAAGAAATTAGAGCTAGCTTATGGGATCACACATAACATCTATAACAAACGTAACATTTTCCACAGATCAAAATTACAGCATCACAACGCGGTAATCAAACCTGAAGGGCTCTATGCCTCTAAATGTCTAACTCTCAGTTCAGGAGGTGGAATGCTGGAGTAAGAACAGAGGGAAAGAAGAAATCTTGGGACCAATAAAGTCAGACGATGGAACATGGAGACTCAGATCCAATAAAAGCCTATATAGACTAACGGAGACGTGTACATCCATAGTTAGGAAAAGACGGGCGAACTTTTACGGACATCTCAACGGAATGGATGACAGTAGGCTGACTAAAAGAATATTCACATAATTTAAATAGGATCAATACAACATGTGGATGGTTTAAAGAAGTGGAAAGAGACTTCAAGGTAATGGGAATACAGAAAAACGCTATCCAGGACAGAGACACATTTGGAAAGGCCGTAAATGACTTCGAGATGACTAAGTTTTTAAAAGCAGAAACACTGGTTCTGAGAAATCAGCATATATGTAGTCAGAAGAAAGAAAGAAGATGAGTGAAAGGATGAAGAGGATCTGGAAAGAAAGGAAAGGGAACAAAACATCATGCGAAAAGTTCAACGTGGTCCAAAGAACGACCAAAACGCAAAAAATTTGTTAGGTATAGTATAGGGCTATTGTGTGACGGTTACCTGTAAGGGACGACGTATCTATTTAGTTAATTAGCTCTGTTGTTAAGGTGCTGTAATGTGTCTTTATTCAAGTGTTTTTACCGTTTGTTAAGATTCATCCAGAACCGACAGAAAGACTTGGAATTCTTGTTATTATATAGAAAAATCTCTGTCCATCTAGAACCCCGATGAGTTATTATTTAAAGGGGCCATTATTCTGTTTGTAATTAGTCTTGATCATTCTGTAAGTGAATTATACCATGTAACGGATGCGTTTGTGGAAAAATCCAACGTATATTGTTGACACGCATAATCGTTTGTAAGCCGGATTTAGTTAAAATTAAGTACGAGATAGGTTAATATTTAATGTTATTAATTTGTTATAATTATTTTATTATTTATTCTAAGTATCTTAACTGTAGTAATTGTAATTCATTTGTAAATTTAAGTAACATTATTAATTGTAATTCAGAGCGTGTAATAAATACTCGTAATCTTAAACGATAGTTTGTTAATTATTTATTTTACCCAGATCCGAAAACGGACCTTAGAGATAAATGTCACAATATTATACATTTTTGTCAAAATTGCCATACTAAGGCCGCATTCTTAAAACATACCATGGTATTAACGACTTTAACGAAAAAAATCACTAATTGACGCTAAACTAAGCATTGTAGAAACAAACGCTTTAAATGAGTGTAGTTTGTTTAATTTACTACAAATTTGAATTTATATACTTTTGCCTTCAAATACATATTGAGACCCCATCTTAAAAAAACAATTTTTTACCACGAGAGCACAGCTTCCAAGAATTTTAGCAGACATGGCGCTTGCCCTATCATGTAGTGCATAAAAAATTTAGTAAATGAGGGGATTAAAAAAACAAGTCGTAGGAACCGGTTTTGAGAAAATTACAAGTGTGGAAATTTGGACAGATAATTCCTAATTCCGGTAAACCGATTTTGATGAAAATGTTTTTGTCGCTACCCCTTATGGTATCTTATTTTAGTTCCAATTTCAAATTCATACGATAATTCGTTCTTGAGATGTTTTGTTCGCAGAAACCAACACCCACACACGCACGTGCGCGTGCGCACAGAGACCAATCGCTAAATTCATTAAACAATTAGTAATTACAATTTGTAATCATTAATACAAAAAATTGTAAATCATTAATAATAATAATAATAATAATAATAATTGTGAATTTTATTATACTCTTAATATTACATACATTTACCTTATAAAATACACTTAATACTATACATTAACTACAAAGAAAAAATAAGAGAAATAAAATAAAATAAAATAAATCAATTTACTACTGTATTCACTTATGACATGACCTAGAGGCCGTCTGCCAGGTTGAAGACACTAAAAACAAAAACCCCTACATTAATTAAAACATATAAGTAAATTTTAACCCTCTTGTTATAGTTTATTAAAATTTAAAAAAAACTCAATTGATAGTTTGATATCAATAGATAAGCCTTATTACCCACAACACGAAGCCCCCCTGTATTCACAAAGGAGAAATGCACACCCCGTAAAGCAAAATTTATTAATCTTCACTAAAAATAAAATAATAACTACTTTCAGTAATTAAATTCTGTGACCAAATATTTTTTATACTTGATTGCAGCCCTCACATATCCTACTAGACTGTACCAATTTTCACCGTTTAAGTAGCTCTCCACCCTTCCTTCTTCAAGAGTTGTAGCCCCCAACCATACCAATCTAATATCTTTCAAAACAAGACACCTACCAATAAAATGATATATGTCTTCTACCTCACGGGCATTGCACATTGAGCATAATTTTGCATCCCCCTCCCTACCTGGACTATCATTAAGCCCTAACACCCCTACCCTTGTTCTAAATATTGTACTGATAAAACGCCCATCATATTCATCAGCTATGTATGTTGTTTCCCCTAAATCCCACTCAAGTTTACCATACCTACTCTGCCTTGTCCTTTCCATCCATCTACCTCTCGTGGACTCCCTCATACTAACCAATATATTTTCTAACTGCAACGGCCAATTGTCACATCCCTCAATATTATCCTGTAGCTCACAATTGTACTTTGCTGCCAAATTTAGCCATGCCTTAAACCACCCAACTTTATACTTAATTACCAGCCTTGTCAATTTAAGAGGCAGCCTGCTCTCCGGCATCCTTAAAACTTTCATAATATAACTGAAATGTATTTTCAAAACATACTGTCTTATCAAATCCACCCCAGTCTCCAAGTAAATTGCATAACTCGGAGTGTACCTTGGTAACCAAAAGATCCTCTTTAAAACATACCGCTGAAACTTTTCCAGCTCTTCCACTCCTTCACATCCCCAGACCTGAGCTCCGTATGCTATTACTGCCCTACTAACTGAATTAAAAACCTCCCACTTACTAGATACTGAGACTTCAGTATTGGCTAAAAGGTTATTCCACACATTATTCAGAGCAAATTTAGCAGTCGCGGTTCTTTCCTTAAAATGTGCAGAAAGTGATAATAAAGGTGTAAGTGTTATTCCTAAATATTTATAGTTATTTACAACTTCTATCGGCGTTTAAACGCTTAAAACCCATTCATCCGCTTTTATTCCTGGATCGCATTTGAATACTCTCTTTTTAAAATATCTCACACATTCCCAGAAAACCCTAGCATCCCTAGCTCCTTTAAATTTCTCTATAACCCCAGAAACAAAAGCAGCCTTTTTCTTTCTACACATATCTCTGTAATAGTACCTAGCACTTAAATATTCATTTTTGACTTCTACCGCGTTACTTTTTCTATACAAATTTAATAGACAAAAAACCCGAATTCTAGCTTTTTCACACTCCTTATCGAACCACTCCTGCTTTGCCTTCCTCTTACCACCACTCAATACATAATTTGAGTTCCCCGCAGCGCTAGAAATCATCTTTATTAAATAATTTACCCCCTCACACCCCTTCAACGGCACATCACATTCCTGTACACATGCCAACATTAACTTTTTTCTATATCCATTTATCCCTCTGTCTGACCACAACATTTTTGGCAGAAGCGGTAAGATATCCTTCTCTCCACCCACCGGTCCACAATACACCTCCACCACCACCGGCATGTGGTCTGAGAAATACTCCAAACCAATGCGAAATGACTTTATTATACCCAAACAATCCAATCCCACCGCACACAGATCTATCACAGAAGATCCTTGCCCCCCAAGGTATGTGAATTCCCCACAGTCATCCCCATGCACGCGACCATTTAAAATTATCAAATTTTTGTTCTCAAAGAATTCCAGCATATATCTCCCCTTTACATTTAATATACTATCCTTAGACTTTCTAACAGCACTCAAACCACAGTCTCGAAATAATTCCTCGTCTACAGTCTGTTCCATCCCCACACGCCCGTTGCAGTCCCCTAACAATATACAATTTTTATTGCGTAAATAGCCATCAAACAATAATTCCAGGTTTTTAAAATCACTTTCCCAGTCTGCAAAATTCCCCCCATTTAAATAAACTGGTATCAAAAAGTATTTCTTACCTTTACTATACATTTTTATTATTTCCTCTTCTCCAAACTTTTCAAAGCATAAGACGCCCTCCAATTGACATCTGTAACCTAAAACCATACCCGATTTTGCCCTTCCACGTTCTGAACATCTATATGCCGGTTTCCATGACAATTTATAACCCTGGAAATATTTACCCCAAACTGCTACGTCTTTTTTCTCCACAAAAGTTTCCGTGAGACAGAAGACATCATAATTACTAACAAAACTGAAAAAATCTAAATTAAACCTCTCACTCTTAAGACCACCAACATTATAATACATCATGCTGAGTACAAAACCCTCTGAAATACTATTTACATTTACCACACTCTCCTTTGGAATATTATCTACATTTACCCAATTTTTTAAACTATTTACCTTCCTACACCCACTCTGGCAGACAAGCTCTTGCTAATCTCTCTCCTGCACCACTTTCAACAATTCTGAGACATCTGTCACCCCCAGCAACCCTGCCAACCTACTGCGCCCATCCGAACCCTGTGATACCAAATTCATGTCCTCCGTCAACGTAAACGTACAACCCTCAACTATCAAACGATCCACATTTATAAACACTCTCTTATTCTTATCCATCCTATTTATTTCCTTCTTTAAATTAAACAATTTTGCCCTTTTATTTCGCGTATCAATGGAAAAATCTCTGTGCACATAGTAATTTGACCCCTTTAACTTCTTTGTTTTACTTAATATATTGTTAATATCTTCGTCATTGGGCAGATGCACTATGATAGGCCTGATGTTTGAACCACCAACCTCCCTTCCCAGAAAGTGAGCTCGGTTAATCCCAATGTTATCCTTAATACCCAAAAAATTGATACAGAAATCCTTAACACATTTTTTTTATATCATTTTGGGGACCACATTTTAAATTTCTAAAAATTAAATTATTCCGACGCGATCTATTCTCTAAATCATTCAACCTATCATTCAAAAATTCATTCCTACACATAACTTTATTCAAGTCCTGCTTTAATTTCTTGTTTTCTTCCCTAAGACTGTTTAGTAACACTTCAACAGAAGCTAAGTCCTCCTTAGTAGCTAAGATCTTCAATTTTTCATCTAACACCTTGGACATTACTTTTTCCATGGCCAGCAGTGATTTCTCGTCCTGTGCCATTACTAAACTTCTTTCACGCAATAAATCTAAATCTTCTGGTGAGCTATTTGATCTCTGTCTCTTAGCGCACGTTCTACGTGGTGTAAAATATTTTTCAATGCCACCCGACATCAATTACCTATTCACAACTTATTTTTTTACTTTCCCTGTTGTTATATACTGTTTATATTTTATTCTAATTATAATGTTTGTTTGATATCAATCTGTTATATTTCATTTAACAAATCGTATCAGTTCAATTATTACTGAGATAAGCACTATTTATGTCCACAAAATACTGTAGCCTGCATACTTTCCAGTACAAACCAGTCACAATTTCAAATATAATTGCTTAATATGAAAACAAAATTACGATTTTATTTCTACTCCTAACAATTGATTAGGCCACTAAATAATACTCAATGACAATAACAGTTCAAAGTTCAAAAATTAAATACCACTGTCTTTAATCCTTAGCCAAGAAAAAAAATTATTTTTACAAATAAAAAAGAAACTACAGTCTCTATCACCATACTGTTCACATAGTCGTATTCACCAAATTCTCCCACACAACTTGATACCACATTTATTTTCACTTTTACTTTTATTCCAACAGAATTTACACAAAAGACAAGAGCACAACTTTACAACCAATTCAACAACGTTATCTTCCCCCTCCTGTAAATCATTAACTTAATTATTAACGATTTAACCTTCTAACAAATAGGCCTACTATTAGATAATGTAAAATAATTCCAAAACTGAAGCTGAAACCAAGTTGACTAACAATAGATGACTGCTTTTTAAGAACCATGACGATTACTTTTCAGCGAACACTTGCTACCTCTCTCAAGCACATAACTAACGTAATTCAGAAACGGTCTCGTAATGATACTATTTCGAACGACCGGACACACACTTTCCATTCACCAATTTAGCTATTGACTGACCCTTTACAAAGGCGCTAACTGTTTTTGTACCTGTGATCTGATAATTAAGGTAGACGCTTTGAACATTTATGGGAAATTACGCCTCTATTCTGGCACCTTGTAGAAGGAATAAAAATCAAAACAATTTCTTCTACTAGATTCGATTTCTTAGAATTACTTTTTCAAAATATCTCATTCCTCGGAATCTACAGTCTTTGTTCAACACGCTGCACCTTATCATGTAAATAATTTTTATAATAAACAACCTATCCCATGTACCGTCTGTACTTTATTTATGAGTATATTTTACAGTTTGGCTTAAAAGCGTGGACGTAAAATTTATTATTAACGCAAATTTATTATTAACGTATATATTTTTTGGTAATCTATAAATACTAAAGTTTGTCAATTAACGCTAAAGTTTGGGACTTTGAAATATGTTACCGATATTCACAAAATTGATTTTGATAATTACATTTTTTGTCAATATTACTATCATTTTTACTTTCTCTTGCCTATGTGAATATATAGGAAGGAAAGTATTGTTTTCATGTAGATTTTTCGAATTCGAGTTTTTGCCGGATCTACACGTTTTCAGACCCCCTGAACCCAAAAAACATGTGTTAAGCGATTGGTGTGTGTGTGTGTGCGTGTGTGTGTGTGTGTGTGTGTACAGAATATCTCAAGAACGAACATCGTACGAACTTGAAACTTTAGTTACATAGTACTACCGGACCCGACACAAACATTTTCATCAAAATCGGTCAACCGGAAGTAGTAGTTTATTCGCGTAATTTATCACTTTGTTGCGATTTCCTCAAAAACTGGTTCTATGATTCTTTTTAAAATCGCCTGGTTTACTAAATTTTTCATGCTCTACAAGATAGGGTAGGCGCCATGTTTGCTGAAATTCTTGGTAAGGCTGTTTTCACGTAAAAAGAATTGTTTTTTTTTAAGATTTTTTAAGGCTTTAATACGCATTTTAGCGCAAATATGTATAGCAAAATTGTAGAAAATTTAAAATCCTGCAACTTTTATTTCAAACATTTTTTCTATAACGCCTAGTATTGTGGTAATTAGCGATTTTCTGTTTTTTTCTCACGAAAACGTGTGAAAAATCAATTTTTTTAAGATTTCGGCTTAGTATGCATTTTACGACAAAAGTGTACATGATCAAATTTATAGGAAATCAAAAGTTCTGCAAATTTTATTTAAAGTATTTTTCTCTAAAGAGTTATATTGTTAATTATTTGCATTGGCAAGAGAAAGTTGTGTAAGTGTTTCATACCAGATTATTTATTTAATTAAAATTGTCTGTTTTATACATTTGTGTTATTTGTATTTTGTGTTTTATTTATCATGCAACAACAACCGACTTATCTTGTTTTACAGCTTCCTAAATTTTATTTTATTTACTTGTCTGTTCTGTTCGCCCGGCCAACCGACCGCTAGCGTGCCATTTGGGTGCGCGCCCGCGAGGGGCTGTAACACCCATCCACCGTTTCTGGTATAATGTTACAATATTTTACAGTAGGAACTTTATTTCTACGTTATAATTTTTCAAATACGTTTTTCCCTGAATATTTGTAGTTATGTAGACTAAAGGAATAACTTATTCTAAGGTCTAAAGTTTTCTTACTACCTGACCTTTATTTGTTTCCTTCCGACCTACATAGTGGAAAACTTCCATGTTGTAAACAATAAATTGTTAGAAAAACATCCTGTGCAACCTCTTTTGTTGTCAGTTTCAAGAGGATCTTGACATTATAGTAACAGGAACAAATACATGTACGAACATAACATTGTACTTAATTTGTAATGCTAATTTAATTTTCCGCTAAATAATTGCAGTTAAACATGTTATAAGATGTACTTCATTATTTTCTACTTAAGCTAAAACTGTAAAAGTTTAGTTTGTGAAAATTCTTTTTAATCGATTTCTGAAAAGAATTTCTCTACTCGTTCGTATTCTTTCACCTTTGATGCACTCGTGTTCTATGATATTTAGAAAGTATTGCAATAGGAAACAATTTTCTACAGCCAGATCTCAAATTATCTTCATATTTCGTTGCCTCCTGAAGCCAAAGTACATTCTTAGAAGAATGTAAGTCTGGTTGTATGTGTTCTTTCATTTATTTTGGAGTAAATACTACCAGATTCTTTGAAAAAAAAGTAGTTTGATACAAATATTTACAAGTGTTTAGTTTTTCTTTACTAATAAATCTTGGGTTCGAATCCCACTCAGGCACGGCATATTTTCATACGTTACAAAAAAAATCATTTCATTCTTCACCGTCTGCATTAGCAGTAATTGCAGAACAGTCGGACGTTAAACCAAAAAAAAAAAATACTAATAAATCTTTTTTTTTGTTTAAATTTTGTATAGCGTTCAAAATCATTATGATCACGTTATCGATTAACCTTCGTAAGTCCTGCCGGGGTAGTTTCAGGGTGCTGCTTTCCCATAATGGTGTCTAGTGATGATTCATCTAGCAAATACAGTAACGTGTATGTGATCTTCAGCTCCAGGCACTAACGCTTTAAGTACATACTGTAAGTGTACACTTAGAATATTGAACTTAGAATTATGACTTAGAATATTTTTCCGGATTTGAGCATTTTTTATTTAAACTATGATACGGTTCTGTACGGGTTGTACAAATGTACTGTATCTACATTACCTGTAACGGCCCCTCTATCTACTTCGATAGGTTGGTAGAGGCGTTAACAAAAGAAAGGAAAGGAAGCTAAGAAAACCATAAATACACTCAGGTTGTGCTGCATAAACAAATGAATACAATTTTAAAAGGTGGATAAAACCAAAATAATTTAATATAATAAAATTAATAAAAAGGTATAAACACCAATGTTAATACAAAATTAACAAGCTTTAAATAAATGGACAATCAAATATAACCAAAAATCCAAAATTGTATTTCATTAAGTAACTAGTTGTTAATATCAAGTTAATAAAGTATCCAAAAAGTTAAAGATACATTAGTTAAATAACATCAAATTTTGTGTAATCAAAATTATTTAAATTTAATTCTTTTACAGCTGAGCATGCTAGCTTTCAAAATAAAAAAAATAAATAAACTTTAAATTTATATGTTCTAGGATGTACATAATTAAATGTGTAATAACATTTTAGGTTTCACTAGTAATCTTTCAGTTACACAAATTTTATAATTAAGAAAACAGAAGTAAATTGAAACAAATGAAATAAATTTTAAATCAGGAGTAAATTAATAAATCTTAAACTTACATATTTTTGATATACATAATTAATTGTATAATAATATTCCAGGTTTTCACTGGCTAACCTTTAAGTTACATAATTTCATTTTAATAAATAATAAACAGAAAACAAATAGAAGAATAATAAATTTAGAAAAATCGGGAATGAATTAATAACATTTACTTAGTCCACGTTCCTTAATTAAATTACGTTTTTCCAGCAAATAAATTTTAGAAAGAAAAGTCCAAACAGGTCAATTAATGACACATAAATTCCTGCCCAGTGTAAGAAAATCGACAAGACAATACATTAGTATGGGATGATCTTTACTAAATTAATCAGTTGCCACATTAAAATAAGTTTCGAAGCAATAAGATACCTTTTTAACAAAGTAATAAAAATAAAAAAAAAACATACCAATTAGCAGACAACACTCATTACGATATATTACTGACGTGTTTAATAAGCCTTCATCTAGCTTGGACGACAAGTAAACAGCATGATCAAGTAATTCAGGAAACGTTGACCAATTTAATGTGATTGTTGGCGAAAGAATTTCACCAATGCGGGAATCGAAACTCATGATCCGAGTATCGTGTTGCTCGTCCCAAAGAATAGATTTCACAGTCCCAGGGTTGAAAAACGTAGCACCAGGATTGGAATTGAAGTCCCAGGATTGGAATCCAATATTAAATTGGGCGAAATATTCGAATCACATTTTCATTAAATACAAATTGCCGAATACCGAAAAGACTTAATAAGATAGATACGGCAAACAAAAAAATTATAAATACCGGAAAACGAACAGTTCAATACATAATAAAAGATAATAATAACAATAAAACTTTTTTACTAAAAGTTAAAACAGTAATTAGGCCCGTAACATTACTGAGTAGTAATGTACGTCCTTTCGTTTACACAGTCGAGACATGACTCTCTGTGTCCAACCAGGAAAGTTTTCAATTAAATCGGCAGCAGTACCTAAGTAGAAAAATAGGCCACCGCAACGACAAACAGCTGATGAGTAGATAACTAAACAACCACCGCAAATATAAAATTTAAAATAAAATCTGTAACGGTCTGAAGATCAGACGTTACATACCATATTGTTCAGATGTTGCAAGCAAAATATCGCGATTTTATAAATATAAAAAAACTTTCTCAGATCTAACCTCAAAAAACAATTTTATTTTAGTCATGAGTGAAGGACGCAAAATGAAAATCAACCTCAGTTCAGCTTAAAAATACGGAAAATCACTCTTTTACGCTAAACTAGGCTCTGTAGAGAAAAATATTTTAAATAAAAGTTGTAGATCTTTTGATTTCCTATAAATTTGATTATATACACTTTTGTCGTAAAATGTATTCTAAGGCTGAAATCTTAAAAAATTGATTTCGTACGCATTTTCGTGAGGAAAAAACCGAAAATCGTTTATTACCGCTAAACCATGCATAATAAAAACAATATTTTTTGGTATAAAAGTTGTGGGATTTTAAATTCTCTACAACTTTTAGTATATACAATTTTGCGCTAAAATGCATTTTAAAGCCGCAATCTTAAACAAACAATATTTTTACGTGAAAAAAGCCTCTCCTAAAATTTCAGCAGACATGACGCCTACCCTATCTTGTAAAGCATAAAAAACTTAGTAATTGAGGCGATTTTTAAAAAAATTGTAGGAGCCGTTTTTGAGAAAATCGCAAAAAAAGTAAATAATGACACGAATAAACTACTACTTCCGGTTGACCGATTTTGATGAAAATGTTCGTGTCGGGTTCGGTAGTAGTATCTTACTTATGTTTCAATTTAAGTTTGCACAATG
The DNA here is from genome assembly GCA_035578175.1 of Catonia carolina. NCBI lineage: Eukaryota > Metazoa > Arthropoda > Insecta > Hemiptera > Achilidae > Catonia > Catonia carolina. The sequence goes on from JAQMRL010000001.1 coordinate 220,293, forward strand.
TTCCGTTCTTAAGATATTCTGTTCACACACACACACACACACACACACACACACACACACACACACACACACACACACAGACCAATCGCTAAAAACATGTTTTTTTTTGGTTCAGGCGGTCTAAAAACGTGTAGATCCGGTGAAAACTCGATATCGAAAAATCGTCATGAAAACAATACTTTCTTTTCTATATTCATATAGGCAAGAGAAAGTAAAAAGGCTTTCTCAGATCCGGATTTAGCATAACCTGAATATTCGGATTAACGAAAGTCGGTTAATGGAAGTAGTAATTGGTGGCAATTTTTTAAATTGTTTTCTATCATTTCCTTTTTGCCTGATCATTTTCCAAATATCTGAAATACAAGAGATAGCAAGAAACGGTTTTCGGATTCGTAATCTACACAAAACGTTAGTGGGCCTGCATTGGATTTGAAGTTTCGGTTTTGATTGCAAGTCATCCAAAATCAGAAGTCAATTAAAACAAACATCGGAATTTGGAAACAAAAATAATGTCATTCGATTCCTATAAATGAGTTAATACAGAAATCACTACTGGTTTTTGCCATTAGCCAAAGGTAAGCCTTTTTAAAAATTGCCACCAGCCATAATACGTGTTGTCTCATGAAAGGATATTTTATATGTCTTTTAGTAGGAAAATAAGTGAGTAATAGGCCTATATTTTAAAGTGTTATTCTAGAGCTGATTGAGAGTAGCCTATAAGTTGTTGAGTGAATAAATTGTATATTGTATGAACTGGTTTGTATTGAACGAACGAGGATAATGGATTGCAATGAATTAAGTGTTTCGAATAGGAATTTTCAAAAATTGAAACTACTATCGGTTTCATAACCATAGACACCCGTGTTTGAACCCTTGCATCTCCAAAACTATGAGTCAAATTTTAATATACTTTACATCAAAATTTAGCTCATTTTATTCTACGTTGACCCATAATAATCCTACATTTTTAATATGGTTTAAAAATTCCATATTGAGGTTGGAAGAAAAACGACCCGGTCTTTTTGCTACCGTAACAAATTTCATGCGTTTAGAGGCGTGTACTCGATAATTGTTTGACGGACAAAATTGAAATTTCAAAATAACATAGACAACTATATTTTTACAGCGTGTACGGAATTTCAAATTCTTACGTTATTTAAATTTTTATTTATGAACAATATTCTGAACCCTTGCTATCTCGGTAACCGCTCGATCGTTCGGCACGGGCAAACTATCGTTTTATTCAGCGTAATAAACTTATTATAAATATATTATTAACATGAAATATTGATTGGCCAATGTTGTGGTAGAATTTTTTAAATTTTAAAAAATAGACTGTGTAATGCGGGGGTGTAAAATATGTTAAAATCTGACTCATCGTTTTGGACATGCAAAGGTTCAAACTCGGGTGTCTATGATTATGAAACCGATAGTAGTAGAAACGTTTGGTTTTATTTTGATTCCTTCCACAATGATCTAATAATGTGCGAAAATTATTAGAAGGGTCTCTGTTGTTTGGGTAACTGTAAGACCGCAATTATAAAAGAATTGCTATCTGCAGATGAAGTTCATGAAACATAATTGTTCACTAGGTGAAAAAAGTGTCTGCAACGTAGATGTATCATAAAAAGCATAATCTAGTAATTAAGATATTCATCGTAATTTACATAAGGGTAGTTTAATGCATAATTTATTTGTATGCTGAAAAATTACGTTGCATTCACTTGTTTCTTTTTCTGTAGTTAGCTATTCCAACAGTTAGCGCTTTGTAGAAAGTTATTCTGTACTTGAATTGTGAATAAAAAGTGTTGTCGAGCCGTTTCGAAATAGTGTCGTTGTGGAACCGGTTCTGAATAACGTCGATAGTTCGGATGCGGACAGGTGGTAGCAAGTGCTAGTATACATTTGATTTGATTGTTAAGAAACTTTTGGTTAATTATAGTCAAGTTCAGTTTAAGCTTTAAGTTCGTAATTAATTTAATTTAAGTAATGTAACATTATAATTTGTTGGTAAGCTAAGTTTAAATATTTAAAGTAATAATTAATTTTGTCAATAAATAATTAATTGTTATACGTTTAAAGTAAGTCTGTTTATTATTTATTATAACCAGATCCCGAACTAACCTAGGCGTAGGTGTTACAATATTGTAAAGATTTAGTAGAAAAAGCGATGTAGTGAACAATATTTTATTGTTCTGTGGAAAGCTGATCAAACGTTGAACAATAATACAAACACGAAATACAATTCTCCGTACGATTCGCTTAATTAAATTTCTTTATTCTCAGAAACTCAGTAAATTACAGTAAACCAATCGATTTTCACAAATTAAAACTATCTCAAGCATTTCTGATTTGACAATGGACAATTGATTGTTAAACTAACAAGTATTCGTGGTTAGCGTTCCTTAATTTTGCTTGGATCTAATTAATTCATTCATTGTCTACGCAGCTTTATAACTTTTTCATTTATAATTAATTATTCTGCTTTAGTGTTACCTTTCAAATCTTAATTAAAACTATGGTATGGAAAACTTTGTTTTCTACCTTGTTTGCTGATTCCTAGCAGTGAGCTACTAGATTTTACTTAATTCAAATCCAATTTTTATACTGTACCCAAAACAGTTATAATTTTGTCTAGTCAAAAATATGGAATATTAACATAAAATAAACTGTAGTGAAATTCGTGAATAAATTAATTTGAACAGTTTTTATTTTTTTATTTTTTTATGATTTAATGTCCGACTGTCCTGCAATTACTGCTAATGCAGACGGTGAGAAGGTTGATAGATTAAGATGAATGATGACAAAATGCCAGATCTGACCGGGAATCAAACCCGAGACGCCGGCGTAGAAACCAACTGCGCTAACTACTACGCCACGGGCTGGCCCAATTTAACAGTCAGTGAGAAGTGTCAGTATTTATAGTTGGAAAACAAACATTAATTTATGTAAGAGAAAATAGAGAAGTGCATGTCCTTATACAAAATAATATCCTAAAAGTACAAACAATGAAGTGTCTAAAAGTCCACTAGAGGGATCTTTATCGCGGGATTTATACACCGATCAAATCTGTAGCTAAGTATTATCTCGGGTATTTGCATTAACCCTTTAATGCAACATCAACTTTGTTAATGATTCTAGCCCATTCTGGTAACCTTATTTTGAAGTTCTATACGTTAATAATAAGCTACATCATCAAATTGTTGTTGTTTAGGTCATCAACCAAAAAGCTGGTTTGAACCTCTAGAGGTTTCACTAAGTAAAACGAGAAGTGAGGTGGTTTACAATTGCCTTCCTCACTGAATGGAAAAGTACGCTTATCAGCATGCCGGGCCCTCTGAAAAGCACATATTTTCCACTCTGCAAATGACACCTTCACTTTATTCACCACAGGGTCTGGCTGTATAATGAAATTCATTACTTTCAGAGGAGATAACTCTGATTAGAGTCTTTTACACCTCTACCTCTTCTGTTCTTAAATGATTCAGTCATTTAATTGGCTGACCATGTGATAAGAAACAGAACTATTTATTTTAGCCCTGCAACGAACAGATTGAGTGTAAATAATTTGACACTCCAGCTGACTTATGGGCAATCATGGAATATGGGACTACAATCATCTGTTTGACTATTTTCTGTTTACTCCTTGTTCTATTACATGCCACTTGCTTGGGAACGGGTGTGATAAGAACCACAGAGTATTGGATAGTTTTTAACTGTTTTAAACAGTCTACAATTAAAATTTTACTTAAATAAAAATCTTACCATAACCTTCCGTTCATCAATATTAATCAGATAACTATAATCTTCTTTTAGTAATTATAATAATACTTGTTTTATTCATGTTTTATCCTCGTCAATCATGGAGTAAATATTTTTTTTTATACAATCCGGGAATAAAGTTAAACTACAATAATCATTCATCATCTATATTTATTTAGTGTCCAAAATACGCCTACCACTCACGCATACCCTTTATCTATGGTGTTGCTCACGAGTTACACAAAGAAAAACTCAATTTTCCGGAAAAATAATGAATGAAAATTTTTAAATAACTTTTCCCTTCAATCAAAATGTTTTTACCACCTAATTTAATTTTTTTATTGAAAAACCAAAAATCATGCATTAAAGGATTAAATCAAATAATTGCAAGAGTAAATGATAAAAAAATCTCTAATAACAGCTTAACATGATTTAATTCTATCTCATATCCGGTATTTCATATTAAATTGGGGGGTAATTCCTTACATAGTAATATATTTACTTACCCAATTCTTACTTACTTATTTCATACCAGATTTTTTAAATCTGAATTTGAAAAACTGAAAAGAAATTTATTTTATCATGCAGCAGAATCAAGCAATTAATAAATACTTCTTTCGGCTCTTTCAAGCTCTAGTACTAAGTATTTTATCAACCGTAATATATTTTTACTTTCTCTTGCCTATATGAATATATAGGAAAGAAAGTATTGTTTTCATGTCGATTTTTCGAAATCGAGTTTCCACCGGATCTACACGTTTTCAGACCCCCTGAACCCAAAAAACATGTTTTTAGCGATTGGTCTGTGTGTGTGTGTGTGTGTGTGTGTGTGTGTGTGTGTGTGTGTGTGTGTGTGTGTGTGTGTGTGTGTGTGTGGGTGTGTGTGTGTGTGTGTGTGTGTGTGTGTGTGGGTGTGCGTGTGTGTGTGTGTGTGCGTGTGTGTGAA